>JAMPIV010006853.1:622296-827607 GCA_024509875.1 Oreohelix idahoensis
GGGAGAAATATTGTCAGCCCCTGGCACTCAACTTATATCAGACCCTACGTCACAGGGCATGTCTATGCTACAGATTAAAAGGTCTCTCAGCAGTATCTATCACCCTATGTCTGACGGGTTGGTCGAACGATTACATAGGACTCTGAAAACTTTACTTGGGAAGATAACTGAGGATCATCCTCAGGATTGGGACAGGGTCTTACCCGTGGCTCTCTTTGCGTATAGAGAGGTCCCCAATGAACATACGGGGTTTTCCCCTTTTGAACTTGTCTTTGGCGCGCAACCGCGCGGCCCTATGTCTTTACTTCACGATCTAATCACTGCCGATAATATTAGCGATGAGACTCAATCTTCTTATGAGTATGTCATTGCTCTTAGGCAAAAGATCATCGAGGCATGCAAACTAGCAACTTCGTCTTCCGAATTTGCTAAAGAAAAGGCAAGGCAGTTTGCAAATAAGAATAGATGTCTACGACAACTTTGTCCAGGTGACAAAGCTCTCGTTCTACTTCCTTCAAGGGAGAACAGACTTCTTATTGCATGGAAAGGTCCATATGCAATAGTCTCCAAAATTTCCGATGTCGACTATGTTGTCGATATTGATGGAAAGCATAAAACTTTCCACATAAATATGCTCACGGAATTTCATGACAGACCAGACTATTTGCAACCTATTTTCCAGGCAACGGACAATTCTCAAGTACCTCATGGTCATTACTCATCCCTGTCAGTTATACAGGATGAGGAAACTACTTTTTCTGATGTCAATCTTCCACTTCCTATGGTCCCACTTTATTCTACGGAATCTTGGAAAAACGTTACCGTTTCTCCTAATCTTTCCGCTGAAGAACATCGACAAGTTTCTTCGATGTTGCAAACATTTCAGGATGTTCTTACAGACATCCCGGGACACACATATGTCATCGAACATGATATTATACTAACTGACCATAATCCTATCAGAGTCAGACCCTATCCAATACCTATCCATTTTCAGTCACAAGTCGAAAAAGAATTGGATGAAATGATTCGATTGGAAATCATTGAACCATCCACTTCAGCATACTCTTCGTCTATGGTTATTGTTCGGAAGAAGGATAATAACATTCGCATTTGCGTAAATTATCGCAAATTGAACCAAGTTACGAAGTTCGATGCTGAACCTATGCCTTCATTGGAAGAGCTGCTAAATAAACTTGCTAATTCTAGGTTCTTTACCAAACTAGATTTGTCTAAAGGTTATTGGCAAGTTCCTCTAACTGAACGTGCCAAACCTTTTACAGCTTTTTCTACACCTAGGGGTTTATTCCAATGGAATTTCATGCCTTTCGGTCTTATGAACGCCCCTGCTACATTCGTACGCATGATGCGGCGAATTCTCGCATATCGTACAGATGTCATAGCATACTTAGACGATATCTGCCTGTTCAGTGATTCCTGGGAAGATCACTATTTGGGTTTATACGAATTGCTGTCTACTCTTCGCGAATATAACTTGACTGCAAAACCCTCTAAAGCCTTTATAGGATTTAGTGAGATTTCTTTCCTGGGTCATCGGGTTGGTCATGGTCTTTTAAAGACAGAGGACCACAATGTTTCAAAAATACTTAACATTTCTGTCCCTAAAACAAAGAAACAAGTACGGAGTCTCTTAGGTTTGATCCAATTTTACGGACGATTCATTCCGAATCTGTCATCCATTATGGCACCGCTTTCTACTTTATTGAAGAAAGGATCGCCTAATCTGATCCGCTGGTCGCAAGAATGTCAATCCTCATTGGACCAGGTTAAAAGTCTGTTTTCATCTCCACCTATCCTTAGGTTACCTACTATTGAGAAGACTTTTGTGCTTCGAAGTGACGCCTCGTCAACTGGGATTGGGGCAGCACTTATGCAGGAGTATTCTGATACTCTGCATCCGGTGATGTATATCTCTAGGAAATTAAATGCTGCAGAAAAGAATTACTCGGTTTTAGACCGTGAGTTATTGGCTATGGTATGGTCTATTCTGAAGTTACAAAGATTTCTTCTAGGCGCACACTTCATTGTGGAAACCGACCAAAAAGCGCTTACTGCTATTCAGAGCAAAAACTTGAAGAGCTCGAGGTCCACCCGTTATGCCATAGCTCTTCAACCATTTCATTTCTCGGTGCGAGCTATCCGTGGTTCGGATAATGTGATGGCAGACATTCTGTCCAGATGCCCACACGATTCCACATGATTCTTTTGTCATATATATTTCCTGATATACAGTCCAATGCTATAATGACATGTTGGCAAATATTTTCTCACTTTTTTGAGGAATTTATAACATTGTACCATGTAATTATCTAAGAAGGCTTAGTTAGTGATATACGGGCCAAAAGATCACTCGGCCACATTTAGATAATATATTTTCATGATTGTATTAAGAGATTTAACAGTTATCTTTAAGATTTGTGTTATTGATATTTTCGCAGCACATCATTGAAGTCAGCGAGATTATGTCCATTGTGAAACTTTGATGATATCAAGTCCTGTCCTAGATTGGGAGCGGATGATGTTCACATCTTCTTCTATTTGATTGTATTCTTATCTACGAAGAACAACACATATTTTAGTTAATAATTACTGATGCATTATATGATGTAATAGTATAGTGCGGTATATTATTATATTACACCGCTATTTGCAACACATTGCAGGATATTATAATAATGGATTTAATTTCATATATTTGCATGAGTGTAATTTGACTTTCATTATGATGTTCCCATCATTGTGGCGTGTGTTGGTGGCACCTTCCTGGAATATATACGCGTATACTTAGATAAATTTTTTCTCTAAAGATCTGAGATATGATCTCAGTTTCGCTCCATGCGTTGAGCTAGTTTGTTAGGTATATATCCGCGCATCATACGTGCGTTAGGAGCCTAGATTTTTCCGGCTCCAGGATTTAAAAAAAAAATGTTTCATTTTTTTCCCGGGAGGGTGCGGTAATGTTACGCACAGATCATTTGTTGTCCAAAGTCTTTGTATAATCATTTTTTTTTTCGTAAAAAAATCTTTGTATGATCATTTTCTTGACTGAAATGTGTACGATATTATTTTACAGTCAAAGTGACATAACTCGAGATTTTGAGACTACTATTTTTTATGAGTTTACCTCCTCTTGGTTTGAGACTCGTTCGGTCTATAATTTCTTAAACGAAGCGTGACCATATCTCCTTATTTGGTAGTATCAGTCAAGTGTTGTAGATGTCTGAAACCTGTCTTAAGGTTTTCGATTCATGACCATAAAGGGAGCGATAGTGAATGTCTCTTATCTCGTATGTTCTTAGAATCGTCTTGTGTGAATTGATACTCACGTAGATGGGTTCTGCGCATGTCTAGACTTGGAGAGTTGGATTGTGGTTTCCGCCCAGGTCGGAGAGTTACAAAATGGTTTAAGCAGCGAGTGGACGCAAATCTGCGTCTTGTGATTTCTCTGAGGGAAATACATTGTCTTTGTGAGTTAGTTAGCTAACTAGACTATTTCCCAGTGTTATTCAAGCCTGCCTGGAGGCATATGTTTTGTGGTTGATTCCGAATAAAGGTAATTCCTCTTTATTTGAACTTTTCGATGTCATCTAAAAGTTCGACATTTTTTGCTGCTCTTTGCTCGCTTGTGTGATTCAAAATGGAGAGGTACTTTTGATTAGGTTTCGCCACCGGTATCTTTATACCTGAACCAGTTATATATATATATATGGGTCGCTCTAGACCAAACAAGGCTATTGTCTGTGTTCCAGGATTCGTTATATCAGAGATCACATCCAAGTCAGATGGTTAGACTTAGGAACGTTATAAAGGTTGGCTTGACCTGTATTCCCAGTATGCTATTCACGTGCAGAGGATAAATGGACTTATTGTACACATCTGATCTGCTAGCATCGGGAAGGGAGTATTTATTATTATCTATGAACAGTGATGAGATGCAGCTGACACTGTTGCAGAATTTATATGTATGAACTTTAGGTACCCAGATTTGGGCTATATATTATGTATACAGCTTCACGAACCAGAACTTTATGTTATCGAATATGTGGAAGCTATTTGTTTACACTATGAATATTGGATTCTACATGACTATCAGCTGGCACTAATATTATTTTGAATGCTGAATTTCTTGGACTATGTTGGTGATGACATATATATCATGACTGTTTTGTGGCGTGCAATAAATGGTAGAAAACGAAAAATGAAGTTACCATTTTTATGACTCTACACATCATGTTGCCTGTGTTGTACTCTGGGAACTATTCTACTACAACCTACACAGCAACATCCTAAACCAGATAAGACACCTACATCTTACACTTTAATACCTGGTGTCGATAGGGGTGGTGAATTTGAGGTCAGCCTAAATACCACCCTTATCAGTTACCATTATCATATTCATTATAATGAGTATCTCTGTAATTGTGATCTTGTTGACTCCAAGACGGATACCTCGGATAGTTTCTATAATTACTTCCTCTATGGAAATTCCTATAATTATGACCACCCCTGTGTCGGGAGCTATCAGCTCGTCTCCAGTTCTTTGAAGAAGAACCCTGAAATGATTGGTTACCTTGGTTTTGATAACTATTATGGTTACCTTTTTTATCAAATCTGTTTTGAGGTCCCTGAAATCTGTGTGAATAATTGGGATTGTATGGTGTTGCTGAAGCAACTGGCATACTCTCCTTAATCTTAGCGTTGCCAAAAGTCACGTCGGGGTGTGCAGTGACATATTGGGAACAATATTCGGTTCTTGTGCGTTTATTCACCGGTTAAATCAAATTCTGGAAATGTATTACCAAAACTGAGAACCGTACTTTTTCTTGACTGAAAAATGTTGATTTCACATTGTGATTTGGGAGGCAAGTTAAAAAAAAAAGCGTTTCTCTTGCATTCATAGTTGACACGCTTACGACAGCCCCCCCCCCAACCCCCCCCCCCCCCCCCCGTATTTTTAAAAAAAGTTTATAAACCAATAGAACGGAATTGAATCAGTTCTACAAGTTAACGGTACAAAGGAAACAAGGGAAATCGCTGCCGTTGCCTTCTCTAACTCAAGATCAGACTTAGGAACTCTTTTACAGCTGGTTTGACTGATGCGTGACACATGTTCCCTTCCTCGCTGCCGTTGCCTTCTCTAACTCAGGATCAGAGTCAGGTACCCATTTACAGCTGGTTATGGAGTGTTAGAGACTTCACCATACTAGGTCCAGCATCGAGAGGTGGGGAGACCAGTTTCCTTCCTCGCTGTCTTTTCCTTCCCTAACTCAAAGTTAAGTACCCATTTATAGCTAGTTAGACCCCATCTCTCGATGCTGGACCTAGTATGGTGAAGTCTCTAACACTCCATAACAGCTGTAAAAGGGTACCTGCCTCTGATCTTGAGTTAGAGAAGGCAACGGCAGCGAGAAAGGGAACAGGTGTCACGCATCAGTCTAACCAGCGGTAAAAGGGTACCTGCCTCTGATCTTGAGTTAGAGAAGGCAACGGCAGCGAGAAAGGGAACAGGTGCCACGCATCAGTCTAACCAGCTGTAAAAGGGTACCTGCCTCTGATCTTGAGTTAGAGAAGGCAACGGCAGCGAGAAAGAGAACAGGTGTCACGCATCAGTCTAACCTGCTGTAAAAGGGTACCTGCCTCTGATCTTGAGTTAGAGAAGGCAACGGCAGCGAGGAAGGGAACAGGCCACCCCACCTCATAAAGCTGGGACCCAGTACATCGAAGTCTATAACATTTCACTCCCCTACGGCAGAATGTGCTACGTGACTACAACCTTACGAACGGCAGGCGTGTTTTAAAAAAAATTCTAAGCAACGGGGGAGGGGGGAGAGGACAATGACACTTTTTCAGTCAAGAAAGAGTACGGTGATCGGTTTGGGTAATAAATATCCACAATTTGATTTAACCGGTGAATTAACGCACAAGTACCTATTCTTCCATTTCCTTTAGTGATTTGGGTTTACGCTCATGTATAAATTCAAGGAATGGTTTGTTAACACATGACATAATCTTATCTCTGAGCAACAAATCCATAAGTCCTTCATACGTTTTTTCTGTTTTGGAAAGCTCAATCCAACGATCAACTGTGAGACGTGCCTTTGCAATGAATTCTGAGAATTCTACACCTGTCTCAGGCACCATCGTCTTAAACAAAAGGCGATAGCCTTCCTCACTTAGCTGGTATTTTTTTTATCAAAGCCGCCCTAATGGCATCATAATTATCCTTATCTGCTTCTCCTACAAGGCATAACCTAGTCAGAGATTCACCTTTCAAGTTTTCTGCTAATTGGTTAGCATATTGTAATTTATCCACATTATGTGTACGACAAGAACGTTCAAATCTATCCAGCCAGAATGTAATATCGTCACTGGACTGATTGAACGGTGGAACCTTAACCTTGTAAGTAGAAGGTTTACCATTAAAACTAGATGCCTGATTAACATTACTCATACTTGTCAATCTTAATTTCTCTAACTCAAATTCATGTTCTCTTATTGCTTTTTTTTCTTCAGCTTCTCTGTCTAATCTTTTTTGTTCAGCTTCACTGTCTAATCTTTTTTGTTCAGCTTCACTGTCTAATCTTTTTTGTTCAGCAGCAGCTTCTCTTTCTAATTTTTTTTGTTCAGCAGCAGCTTCTCTTTCTAATTTTTTTTGTTCAGCTTCAAATCTCCTTTCCTCCACCTGCAATTTCTTTTGTTCAGCAGCAGCAGTAGCTTCTCTGTCTAGTCTTTTCTCTTCAGCTGCTAATCTTCTCTCTTCAGCTGCTAATCTTCTCTCTTCAGCTGCTAATGTCTTGTCATATTGAGAAACTACCCATTCTTCTAATTGTTGACCAGTCTTATCAAGGGATTTCCCTTGTGCAATGAAGTATTCTAATGTAGACATGATGTCTAACAATAATACTAATTACTTGAAACAATAATAATACCACAAGTTCTTAATGACTTGATTAATCAGTACACTATCTCAATCTCAGTGGGTCACAAGCCTTAATAAGGTCTTGTATAATTTCTTGTAGCCAGTAATAATAATAAAGTACTGGTTTATACCATAATCCAAGTGCAGTGCACAAGCAATAGTGTCTTATGAAATATACCTATATAAAACATATGTCAACCAACAGCATAAATAAAGTACAAATAAGACTGACAATACGAAAACGTTTGCAGAAATCAAATAAATCAAATAGGGAAATCAATGAAAATAATCACTGAGTCTGCAAGGAATAACAACACAAATGACGTCACAGTATATGAATATAAATTGTGAATAGAACTGAAAGATAGAAAAGGGTAGACCAACAAATTACAAACAAATCAAAACAAAACTAAAGAACAAAGAAATATTACAAAAATAACAATAATTACAGTCTTCACAGCTAACACAAATAGCAACTAGTTGTTGCAAGCAAATTTCCAATTAAGGAAATTGCACCTAAAGAAAACGCCCACAACGGACCCTCTATGACGTGGGATATTCTGTTGTGAGGACACCGCCCAACCTAAACACAACCCGCTGACATATAAACTATATACTATATAAACAAATAACATATAACATATAATCATAAATGCATATATCATGTGTGTAATATATAAAGCACTGTGTTGCAGATAGGATGCTTAGTTATACATTAAATAATGAAATGTGTTGGAAAGAGTTTCAGCACAGTTTCTGAATAAACAAAGTAAACTGCCACTTTAATCAATACTAGATTTTTGATTTAATATATTACAATGTTCAACAATATGAGTATCAGAAGGTCCAACGATGAAATTTACGCACTTATGTTCAAGAATACTGCAACAATAGAACAGTTTATGGCCTTCAAAGTATCATCTCTGTACTGTGAAACTCTGTAATGTCTAAGCGTAAAAATGTCAACAACGCTGACCTAGATACCGCATTCACTTGATAGGTCACGTGACAAAGTGTTGACAACGAGCAAACTAATACTGCAAGTGTGTCGTATCAGCCACAGGAAACGGTCTGGTATCGGTAGTCTGTTGACTTCTCAACTTCTGCGAGGTCAAACCCAGAAAGCTTTCTCACCAGTGTTAAGTAATTAGCATACCAGTGTTAAATATTCTTCTTTGTTGAATTCCACCAGAGTTAAATGCTGTTTCTATATATACTGTTGAATGGTGTATAGATATGAAATTGTATTGTTCCTTGTTCACACTGACATCAACTATTTACAGGACCACAGTGTTAAGAGGTATGGTGGTCTGTGGAAGCTCCAATGTTAAAGCCTTGTTGTTGGCCCCAGCGTTGCTCGTCAGAGTGGTTGTTAGGAATAGGAATATCAACTCGACCTACGCAGTGGTGTGTAGACATAGAGTGAGAGTATAATACGCGAATGATGAAAGAGTTCGAAGAGTTGATAAATGTTCTTTTTCTCACTCATGTATGGCTGGAAGTCATCGACGCCAACTGCTGTGTACTTTTTGTTACAGTTTAATTGGACGTACACATTCGACAGCACGGATACAGTGACAAATCACAGGTTGGCATAATACATCATGGTACAATTGATAAATGGTCTTGCAATGATACATGGGCACTCGTTGAATCATAGCACAATGGAATGTCAGTAGACAAGCACTCAGTATTGCCCATATATATATCATCTGAGTTTACTGACAAAGCACGTCAGTTTATAAACAATATTCAAGATGGCTTCTAGACCTAACCTCGTCTAGCGAAGATTCCTTTAAATAATGTTCAGCACATATTTTTCATATAATCATTTTGAACCGCTAGTAATGGGTTCTCATCTGTAGCAGTGATCTCTGGACTCATCAAGCGATAGTACGGGGCATCCCTTTTCTCTTCTTGAAAGTCATAAAATATTTGGATACAAGATGGCTTCTGGTGAGCTGTCACTCACGTGTGGATACAAACTGGAATCTGTACCAAAGTTAATCCTACATTAAATGTTCTCATTGCTCTGTAGATTCTATCATGATACAATTGACTTCATCATACAAGATATAGTGCTGCTAGAAATGAATGTCATCTTCACCTAGTTAAATATCCTCTCAGACGTACAAATCGTGCGTCTGCTTATCGAAAACGATGGCTTCGTAAGAGAGTTCATAAGAAGTGCTTTTGTTACCTTGGTATCAGAAATATGATTCTGCCATTCCTTGGCAATAAGAATAAACACTGGGGTAAAGCATACAGGATAGGTCTAAACGTCTATCACTTTCCCCAACAATCTTGAGATCACTTTTCCCGGCGACAAGCCGATACAGAAAAATTCCTGTAGGTGATAGTAATCACATTTGCTTGGCGCTGCCCAGATTTGTTGGCTTCAGGAGCGGCAGATTAACACGTACATCGGCCAGCGCTATCGGCTTCATCACCGATAAGACATGGGTGTACGCATCACTAAAGCTTGGAAAAGGAGAGACTACTTACAGACAGACATGGATGACAAGATTACTTTAGATAAAAGTAAGATTGCTACATCTCGAATAAATGGTCATATGCGGTTACCGGTGTGGTTGGAAGTTTGCACACAAGGGCATCGGTCATCTTATTACCATATATGGGAGAGCTGATCTCTGCCTTACGTTCAAAATTATCCGATGTAGGAATATTTTGAAATTACCCCAAAACCCGACCTTTTTGAATATGATTGGAGCGTTTATTAACTCCATGAAAAACGAAAGCGTGAGACGGCAGAGAATATAATCTGACCATTTTCTCAAGCTATTTCACTTGAGAAATCGCTCACCAAAACACGAGACTGCTACAGTGAAACATTAGAATTCAGAATTCCTTCTTAAAATACCGGACACCTTTTATTGGAGTATTTATTAGGAATTACAATATAGCCCAGAAAATCTCTACCATTTTAAATAAGGAAACAGGGACTGAGGAAACTTAATAACCACACACGAAGTCAGAGACGGGACATTAAATTAACGACACAATAGACGCGTGTAAGAGGCCGATTCAAGTCTCTTTTATTCATCTGAGCAAAACGTCTGTGAGTCAGGATTGTCTTATTGGTGGTACCAGCAGAAAGTACTATCTCTGGAACAAGAAGGGAACAGTGGCCTAAGCTTTACGACGAAGCACCCACGTGGTAGACTCTCCTTGACATTTTTAGGAAACGAGCTACACCCGACAACCTTGATCAGAGACGAGCGTGAGCAGTGTGAAAAGAACCAACCCATAAGAAGGAGCAGAACCGTCATTGGCAGCTAAGTTCAAATATATGATGCCACTTGAGCTTCTTGTAACATCTCACATTCCCTAAAGACTGTGATGATAACTTTTCTTGATCCATAACTATTCAAATTACTTTCCAACTGTTACAACCTAAATTGATGATTAAATTTTCGTTATTTGTAATGTTACAAATTTAACTTTGATTTCATCATTTTAAAGTTACTGCATGTTTGTCTCAGTCAACTTACTACATACACTCTAAACAGAGTGTGACAGGAAAATTGAGCAACCTTAATCGATCCACTTCATTCTCACCGGCACCCCATCATTTTTTTGCAATCAACTCGATTTCACGTGTGTTTCCTTCGCTTCCTAATTAGCATGTAAGTGAAGTACGTGTAAGCCAGGCCTCTTTCGCTATCTGTCTTATTTTCTAGTTTAGCCACGCCTATCTGTCTTTGTTTCAAGCACTATTGAAACAGAAATTCATATCTCTAACTGCCTTCCTTTCAAAAGAGGCGGGCCAGGGGCGGCCATCGGCTGTCAGGTTACGACGTCTTTGAAGTTCCAGAGAGAGAGAGTCGAGATCTGAAACCTCTGATTAACATCTGGTAATAGAACGGACGTAGACCGTTTACGCGAAGAAGAAATTTCTTGCTGAAGCGGCAATACGGTCGGCATAAGTGTCTAATTTAGCTTTGATTCAGGAATTGGCCGAAGAATTCGCTGGAGGTGCAATTTTTGTCAGACATTGGCGAGATTGAGCCAATTTAATATATACTAAAGCACATTAAAAACGCACCACTATTTTATATACTGATGCCGAGGAGCTGGAAAAAAAGTGTGGGAATTGATTTTCCCCGTGTTTGTCATGAGGCAGAGAGCGAATGGCTGCTGGAATGGAAAGTGCATGATTCAACCTACGGGTTTCTGTACAGACTACATGAAAACAATGAAAGTTACACGTGCAACACGATTCCCAACAGCTATGACCCTGAAAATGTGTACTCGTTGTGGCAGTATACTCGGTATAAAAAGGCCGTTGATACAAAACACCCAGTACATGTGCTTGAAATGCCACGACTATCTGAAAACGCCCGCCAACGAGCCATTGGTATGTTGGAGACCGGAATGAGCTCGCAGGCCATTGCCAGAAGGATGAATTGCCACCACAGCACTATTGTACGTCTCAATGAACATTACGGAACCACTGGCAGTGCCCGTGATAGACTTCGGAGTGGCCAACCACGAGTTACTACCCCTGCGCAAGATCGTCATATTGTGCTGAGTCACCTAAGGAATCGTTCTCTACCGGCAAGTCAAACAGCAAGAGCAATAGTGGATAGACGTGGGCAAGTCTCTCGAATGACAGTCATACGACGACTCAGAGATACAGGCCTTACTGCAAGACGACCTTATGTTGGGCCAAACTTGACTCACAGACATTGTCAGCAGCGCCTGCAATGGGCAGAGCAACATGTCAGATGGACTAGACTGCAGTGGAATGCTGTCCTATTGACAGACGATAACGCACGTGCGCACACCGCATGCATTACGCAGCAATATCTACAGCAGCAGAACATTGTGACGATTGATTGGCCTGCCCTATCATCATTCATGTTCCCTATAGAACATCTATGGGACGAGATTGGATGCAGAGTCTACAGGCAAGGTTTTCCAGCTAATCTGCAACAGCTCGAAGCTGCTCTTACACGTGAATGGGACTTGATTCCCCGGACTTTCCTTCAGAGACTTGTGCGTTCCATGCGGAGCCGCTTCCAAGCTTGTTTGCAAGCACACGGTGGACATACCAGATACTGAGTATAGTGTGAATGAATTTTTTTATTGGTTGCATTTTTGGTTTTCTCCCTTGCCTGCACAGAATGCAATGAATTTCATAACAATCAAATGTACAAATTAATGACCAGCATGGATTCATAGGAAAATGAATAAAGATTCCAAATATGTAAACTTGTAAACACTTATATTTACATTTCACACTCTGTTCCTGGATTATACAGGTGGTGCGTTTTTAATGTGCTTCAGTATATGTAGGCATCTCTTAAAATTTAGGTATCAGTAGCGCCAGAGATT
Source organism: Oreohelix idahoensis (assembly GCA_024509875.1). Lineage (NCBI taxonomy): Eukaryota > Metazoa > Mollusca > Gastropoda > Stylommatophora > Oreohelicidae > Oreohelix > Oreohelix idahoensis. The sequence continues at coordinate 634,595 of JAMPIV010006853.1, forward strand.
TTGTAGAAAGTACCTAGCTCGCATACGAGAGCCATACTACCATTTTGGACTTACTTATACGTGGAGATTAATTCATTTTTTTTCTGTGCCTGCGCCTGATCAAAACCTTGCGATGCAGTTTTTTTTTAATGATTCGATGTTCCTATCAGCATCCAAATAATTATTGTTATGAACATCTTCAAGTTGTGACCCCTGCGCGGTCCACCTTCTCTATGTATGACGAGAAGCCAAATCAAGAAAACAAACAATAATAGATAAATTTTAACTGGTACGGAACATTCCCAGGATACAACTTTTTTTCATATCATAATATATTATCAGTCTGCTGAAGCAGAAAGTCAGTACTTTTCATCTGACCCTTGACAGGAGTTTTTTTTTATCGGATTTATTCAAGAATACTCGCTGTTCATACTCAGTTTCCACCTCAACGAACAGCAGATTATTATCATTTAACATTGGTTTTTCCCATCACGTCACCGCGTGTCATAGTCACTTGAGACTAGACCCCACTGGAACAATATTTTACCATATTAATACCCATCACAGTGCCACCACAATAGAAACACTTATCCAAAGCAAATACCTGTAGCGAAAAGGAATAATATCCAGGCAGTCACTACTAATGCATCAATTGCAGCGACTCCCCCGAAAAAATAGCAATCAGCTCATCGAATAGTCTGGGGCTGTACTTGACTCTGAATATGACTGATTAGTTTTAATAACTGCTAGTGTTTAAATTCCGAGGAATGTATGCAGCGTCAACATTTGGTAAGCAAATCTGTAAGTGGGCCACTGTATTGTCTGTACTACTAACCTACCAATCTTCTTTTATTTATCTCTCACTAATCTGAGTTTTTTTCTTCTCGGGATAGGTTAAATTAAGGACTTAGTCTTACCCGTCCTGACTATTCCCTACTCACAATGTTAGTTAATTTGATCTTTTTTGGGCTAAATACCTCTCTGTTGGGATTTTTCCTAGTTTCCTATACAAGAGGGAGGCCTATTAGATGTAATGATAATGCTTGTCTTGATGTTGTGATATTTCTATCGATAATAAAACATAATAAACCTTAAGGCATAGTGTTGGTCAAAACCCTGTTTATATATATATATATATATATATATATATATATATATATATATATATATATATATATATATATATATATAGTTTGTTTTCACGTCTGCACGTAGTGTTATATGTCACAGAATTTTGTGTACTTAGTGTTATGTAACTTGTACGTTGAACAAGGAGAGTAAGGGCGTCTGAAAGTTAAAAATGTTCGTAAAAGATAGGCTAGATTAGAGCAATTACTCAATCCAAGACTGCTTTTTTCTCTCTACACTATCACCCTCCTCGTGAAACAGAAACTACTTCTTACACCTTCCTTTCACATAGCTGTCATCATCACCTCTACTAGAAAGGGACCATAATTACCTTAGTCCTATCTTCTCAAAAAATTACGACATAATGGTAGGCTCGTCACGGGACTGAACTAGAATCCTGTACAAGCACCACTTAATGGGTAGCTCGATCCAGGATCTGATCTAAAGTCTGAGTCTAGTAATTGACTAACGTCTGTTACGGAACCTAATCTGAATTTTCATCTAGATAAAGTGTGTTGTGAGCTGTCTTCTGAATAAGGAATATTAAATAATTTTTCCCCTAGACAACGTTTCCATGGTACTGGGTGTGTGACCACACACACATATAGGATTTGTTTTTTCCACAGCATTATAGAGTATCATATTTTGTTTGATAGTAATCTAGGTCAGATATATGATTTATGATATTTTTTAAAAGAGCGCTGGATCGCGTGATTGTTTCTCAATCACTAAGGCTTTTTTTGAAGTTTGCAGAGTTGAGCTAGGCAAAGGGGGTCATTCTGACTTTCAAGTCAAGTTAATTACGTCCCTTCTCTTAACTGACTTCGGTGAGGCGTGTTTTGGGTGGTTTTTTCCTAAAAAAATAAGAAATTTTTTTTTCTCCTTAAATTTTTTAGAATTAAAAAAAAAATAATTTATCTCCACCATAGTAATAGTAGTTTTTCTAGTGTTATCTGATCTACCATTTATTTCTCTTAGTCGTCTGTATTAGGAGCCTTGCGCCAGTTAATAACAGCGATAGGTTAGAAAACTGATAACTGAAGGTATTTTTTTTAGGGGGGGGGGGGGGGTCTCTTAAACGGGTAAGAGTGTTTTTTTTCTCCTCCGTTTCTTCTTATTTCTCGACTTAGTGGCATTCAGTTCTTTGACATGGCTGAGCGTGTTAATCTTTGGGCGATGCTAAGAGAGGAGGAAAGGGAAACAGGATTACAAGGAGAGGAAGCGACCTCGTTCGTCAACGAAGAAGCATGAAGAAAGAGAAGGAGAGACAGGATAATGAAAGAGAGAAGGAGAGACAGCATGAATTGGCGCTTAAGGCCCTAGAGGTACAAAGTCGTGGTGCTATGTCTTCCTCTAGCAATGGAAAGTCTCCACCCCAGTCTCAGTTAACTGATCTCTCCAGCACCCAATCTTCCCAACTACGCGATAAAATTTAGAACCACATTCTGGAAAACGACATAAGAGGCGAGATATACTTCAACCTCATATCTGAGGAAGACGTTGTGTACACTTTAAAAACCAGTAGAAACTCTGCCCCTGGTCCTGATGGTGTACAGTATCCTCACATAAAACAGCTCGATGACACATACATTATAAATGTAGTGAGGGATTTCAATACCAGCATACAGAGTGCTGAGGAGCCGAAAGACTGGCTACATAGTTACCTACGGCCACTTCCTTAACCAGGTAAAGACCCCACTCTGCTCAGTAGCTATCGTTCCATAATGAAAGAAGATCTTCTAAGCATAACTTTCAATGGTAAAAAAAAATTTAAGGCAAAGCAATCTGAGATATCTAGGAGTAACTTTCGAATGCGAGTTATCGTACAAATGCCATGCTGAGCTAATCATACAGACGTACAAGCTAGGTTTGGTAGCCCTGAAACCAAAGACCGCTGCCACACGGTGCAGAGACTACTGTTTCTCCTGTATCATCAGCTAGTGATGTCAGTAATCCAGTATGGGCTGGGAATACTCACGCCGTCAATATCACAGTGAGCGACTGGAACGCATTAAAAATTAAGAGATGCATGTAGTATTTGGCTGTACGAGAGATACCCCCATTGTGACGATGACGTACATGCTTAGATTACTGTGTATTAGATCAAAGTATGCGATGGCTCAGGCAAAAGCTATATGCGGATAACCACAGACAGAAGACACTCTATGAATGGAAACAAAGCTGACAACAAGGGAGCAAGAATAAAGAGAGATATATCATGGATGGCACAGGCAGGGGCTACGACCTGGCAGGTAATCACAGTTGAAAATATTTTCCAAGGGGAAGAGTGGTGTAAGTCGGGTGAGAACTGGACAAACTACCAGCAAGTCATCATCAACCTTGGCAGGCAGTGCAGAGCGTGGGGCAAAAGGAAATCAGAACTGAAAATTAATAAACTAATAATTTATCATGCCAGGAATGATGACACCATTGTGAACGCTGATGGGTGTGTACTCCTCTGTGAGAAATCAGGATGGAGCTTCTCAGCGAGAGTAAAGGGCAGTTGTCGTCGCTGAAGAAAGCACAGATTACATTACAGCAACATCAATCTTAAGAATGGAGATAGAGGTAGCTACTGTAGCCCTGAGGTGACTGTCCGAAACTTCATTAGCCAGGGCAGTTATTGTGTCAGACTCTCAGTCGATGCTTTGGAAGGTCCAAAGTGGTGGCAGGACAAAAAATGAAAGGTTCATAAGATATTACTATTGAGTGGAAAGGTTCATAACACATTACTGTTGAATAGAAATGTTCATAACACATTATTGTTGAATAAAAATGTTCATAACACATTACTGTTGCACAGAACGTTTCATAACATATTACTGTTAAATAGAAAGTTTCACAACACATTACTTATGAATAGAAGTGTTCATAACACATTACTGTTGAATAGAAAATTTCATAACACATTACTGTTTAATAGAAAGATTCATAACATATTACTGTTGAATATACAGTTTCATAACACATTACAGCTGAATAGAAACTTTCATTTTCTTTTTTAAATGAAGTTTTGCCTCGTTTTGGCGAGCCGCGTCCCGTTCAACCTAGTCGGTTATGTTAGGGCGCCAGTGGCGTATTCTCTATGTGTGCTGTGCGTGCTGCGCACACCTATGCCCGAAGGAAAATAAAAATTTAATTTATTGTATAGAAATTTTCTTCTAACACTTTACCGCAGCACTGAGGATAAAATTTTCATAGACATCTGACGAGTTGAATAGTTTCAGTTTCAGAACACATGAATTGTTGTAGCATAGAAAGTTTTCGGGTAATAACACATTACAGCAGAAAGATTCACGTTTCATGAACACTGGTTTGATTGGATCTTGTATCATGGCCAGATACGTAAATACAATGCGAACATGCGTGACGGTGGTTGCAATAAAAAGTTTTCATAACACAGTGTTTTTTGTGATTAATTTTTGAAAGTTGCCATGCAACATTAGTGACAGTGTTTGAATAGTTAAAGTATTTCATAATAGTTGACATATACCCCTAATAACTATCGTTGCGCAATTAAATATAGTTGGTTTTTAAATTAAGAGGGGAAGAAGTTATATAGTAGGCGTACATATTCATTTTAATAGCAAAGCTCGCATTACCATATACACACTTACAGCATGAATATAGAAAGTTTCATAACACATTACAGCTGAATAGAAAGTTTCATAACACATTACAGCTGAATAGAAAGTTTCATAACATATGACTGTTGAATAGAAAGTTTCATAACACATGACTGTTGAATAGAAAGTTTCATAACACATTACAGCTGAATAGAAAGTTTCATAACACATTACTGTTGACTAAACTAGCTTGTTCCTAAGTGCAAGTCTTCATTTCTTAAAAAAGTTTATTCTGTGAACATTTCGTTGTGTGGGAAACGGTGCGTACCTCATCGAGAGAGAGAATGAGAGAGAGAGAGAGATAGAAGCCATAAGGAATTCTTGAAAGGTAATGTGATAGGGTGGGCGAGAAATGTGATGTTGTTGTGATATGTGAACAATTTCTTGCGGCCAATTCACATTCGCACTAGACCCGTACAACAATAAAACTCTTGATTTTAATGCAGGGGCAGTATTTATTCATACAACCCTTTCAGTGACCCAAACCCACAAAACAAACTAATGAACAAACACTAAACAAATAAACAAACACCCAGCCAATGCCCATGTGCTAACCTGAAACACAAATAAAGCACTTACTAGTTAAAATCATAATAACTAAATAAGGAGAAACACCACACTTTCACCTGCCAAACATCCCGTTCTTCCACGCCACCTGAAACATCCCACTATTACACATACACCCATGCTCATGCATGTCGTCCAATGAACCTAGTGTGATGTTGTGCATGAGGCTGGCAATCTCCCCATGTAACACATATTGCTACCGAAACCACTGCTGCAAGAGCATATGCATGCTTTGCGCAGGCTTTATGCGGAGGTCAGCCTCCTGGGTGCTCCCTGCTGCATAAGGAGCGAGAAGAGAAATAATTTATTCCCAGGTGAACCCACGTGCTGTCAAAAGCCATCCTACACCCTTCCATACCGTGACAATAATTAAATAGTAATAAAATGGGCATACAGTAGAATTAAACAATATGTACTTCCAATCCTCTCCGTAATAAGAATAAGCTACAACCTCACAACCGATCCACGCCAATATTCGTTCTTGCACTTTGAAGCATGTCGTGTGTGACGACCGGTGACACTGGCAACAAGCGTGTCGTATTTGACTACTGATGAGACTGGGAATCTCATCATATGAAACGCATTGTTACAGAAACAACCACTTCAATAGCATATAAATGCTTCTTGTAGGTTTCTGGTGGACACCAGCCGCATTGGTGTCTATATGCTCCGCAAGGAGCAAACAGAGAAACGCTTATGTCTCAAAGTGCCTTACGCACAAAGGAGAGGTATCATGCTTACAAGGAATCTAAATAACTATTACTAAATACATCACTTAAAGGAAATTTAACAAGGAAACTTTGTACACAACCAGACATAACTATTTTCACCTCAAAGTAACCCATCTAAAAATTTACAGTAGAATTATAATCAATTATCGTGAAACACACTAACTAAATTACCTTCGCATTAAAGAATAAAATAAAATTACTCTTGAAATAACAAAGCTAGCAAACGTTATAATTAGCCCACTGCACTCCCAAAAAATAAATAGCTTAACATCATTAGGCCTATCCTGCCAACACGTGGTAACTAAAAATGTCCATGCCGCTTACAGACGCTATCTTTATGTACAGTTCATTTCATCATGGCATGGGATGCCAGGTTCAGGCCTCCCTCTTGCGGTAAAGTTAATTCTATTTACATTTCAGTACCTGATAGAATTTCTGTCCAGTTCCATGAATGAAATACGTATACTTTCTTCTTACATCAGTGAAGCGGACTTACTAGCACCATGAATAAAATCTTTCCACATTCCTACCACTAATCTATGACATTAAAACGGATTCTAATTTCTTAGCCGAAATCTTCCAGTAAACACAGAATTAGCTATTCTATCAAATACTAGTACCGGGCCACGCTGAAACTAATTCTAAAGCTACAGGGAACTACTGGTAATATCTCTACAAAATACGCTAACATTTATAGCTCACGTTTCCCCTGTCTTCACCGACTCTTCTGCCAACACGTCTAACGTCCTCATCTGCATCTTGCTCCTACAGTTAGAAAACTCCCTTTGGCCAGTGATGAGCCCGTATTTTATACACCAAATAACCGCATCACGGAGGGCTGGCGAAGTGGTTCATGCTCGTGCACTGGCAAAGCGACAGGCTCGTTGTAGCACTTGGACTGAGCAAAAAATACAACTATTAACTTCAGTTGCTAAACACACAAATATGAACTTCATGGAGACTTTGGGGCGTTATTATGGCCCATATTCTGACCCAGTCACAGTAAGAACAAAAAGATAATTAATGAAAGAGATCACAATTATCATTTTCATTTGTGCCCCTTATGCAGCGGAGAGCCACCACTGCATCTGGTTCTCTTGCAGGGTGAATGCAAAAAAAGTCCCTCTAAAAAACCGCCTTTATGAGGATCAAATGTGGCTTGCATCCAAAAACACATCTCAACAGCAACCACAGATTCTCAATAAGAGGATACCAGGCTTTCCGACTCGATCGAGAAGGACACAAAGGAGGTGTGCTATTACTTACTCGAAACTCAATACCAAGTAGCGAGGTATCCGTGAACTTCAACGCCCAGTCCGAAACTTTAGGGATTGACATTAAAATAAAGGACACGAACATGCGTATCTACAATTTGTATGGCCCACGGAGCAAAGACCTGTCACTTGCAAGTATGAAAATAAAGAGCTCAAACTGCATAGTGGTCGGAGACTTCAACAGCCACTCGGAAAGATGGGGATATCCTGTTACAGACAGTAGAGAAGAGGAAGTGGAGGACTGGGAGATAGACACGAACCTTCACCTTATCAACAGGCCTGATGATAAATCCAATTTATACTCTAGAAGATGGCACACAAAATCCACCCCAGACCTAGATTTCGCCACAGGGGACATCCTTCACAACATTGACCGACAGGTACTTGGCCAGCTAGCAGGCAGCGACCGCAGACCAATAAAACTAGTGGTTAATATGGAGCAAGTTCCCCATGAAGTGAAACCATTGCCCCGATGGAATTATAAAAGAGCTGACTGGGACAGTTTTGCAGTGCTGACTGACAGTGTTTGCGAGACCATCAACACACGAAACAACAGCATGAAAAATATTGTTGAAAGCTTCCATAGAGCAATACTTCAAGCAGCTATTGAGACTATTCCGAGAGGGGCAAGAAAGAACTATAAATCATAATGGAATGAAGAACTGATAAAACTTGAAGATAAGGTAACAGAAGCCAGAGACACGACAGAAACAGAACAAACTGAGGCAAACATCTTGCTCAAAGCAACCACTGCAAAGTACAAAAGAACATTAAACCAAACAACAAGAGACTGCTGGAAGCAAACAACAGAAAATCTCAACCTAGATAAAGAAGGGAACAAACTGTGGAAACTAGTTAGAGCATTGAACAACGAAGAACCTTACAAAAATCACACCACAATCAAACAAGGTGAAAATATGCTCTCGGGAAAAAAAAGCTGCAAATGCTGTCATAGGTTTGCTAGTGCAAACCACATTTATGTCCCTATAGACAGAAGAAAGGCCATCATGGATAAACAAAAGAGTCATGACAAGAACAAGCTTGCAGCTGAAGAACATATGATGGCAAAATTAACAATGCTAGAAATGGAAGAGGCAATGAGGGCGCTAAAGAAAAAGAAGTCACCTGGAAAAGATGGGATAACCAATGAAATGCTAACTGGCCTAGCAACAAAGGCAAAAAAGAAGCTTCTGGCCATCCTAAACTGCAGCTGGAAAAGAGGAATAGTACCACAGGCATGGAAAGACGCTATACTGATTCCAATACCTAAGAAAGACAAATTTCAGATAGAACCAAATGGCTACAGACCTATCAGTATACTTAGCTGTGTTGGAAAATTGAAGGAGCGCATAATTAATACTCGACTAATGTGGCATCTGGAGGAATAACATCCCTTATCCCCACAGCAAGCAGGATTCAGAAAACACAGATCCACTGAAGATCAGATCACTTATATAACTCAGAAAATTGAGGATGCTTTCCAGGAAAAAAAGCACACACTGGTGGTTTGGGTGGACTTAGAAAAAGCATTTGACAAACTGTGGAAAGATGGACTGAAAGTCAAGCTGAAAAGACGTGACGTGAGTGGGAGAATGTTCGAATGGATCAGCCACTATCTTGAGAATAGAACTGCCAGAGTCCAACTACAAGGACAGACCAGAAGGAAGATGGTATTGGAGCAGGGTGTTCCCCAAGGGGGAGTCCTGACACCCACGTTGTTCCTCGCATATATTAATGATATATCAGAGAATATTCCAAGAAGAACCCACAATGCCTCCTTTGCAGACGACTTAGCCCTGTGGATCTCAGAGGAATATATCACTACGGCAAGCATCCGGATGCAGCAAGCCCTAACATTATTGGAGGAGTGGGCCAAGACATGGCTATTAAAGATAAATGAAGGGAAAACATCATACACAGTGTTTTCTCTCTCAAACAAGCCACAGATTTCCAAATTGGTGCCAAATGAGAAAAATCTACATCTGGATGAAAACCCAAACTACCTAGGCATTACCTTTGATTGCCGCTTGACTTGGAAAACCCAGATTGAAAGAAACAGGACAAGAGCAAGGCAGAGAATGGCAATCATGAAAAAACTTGCTGGCATGGGTTGGGGAGCAGACGAGAGAGTACTAAAGAAGCTTTATATTGGGCGAGTGAGACCAGTCTTAGAATATGGCATTGCAGCATGGTCAACGGCAGCTAAGTCGAACTTTGACAAAATAGACAGAACCCAAAACCAAGCATTGAGAATCATAACAGGGGGCATGAAGTCAACACCCATTGAAGAGTTGGAAAAGATTACTCACCTCCTGCCTATGGAGGATAGAAGAGATAGCAGAGCCCAGCAACAAGCCGAAAAATGCAGGAGGCTGATAGACCACCCAATGCACCAGAGAATAAATGGACTTGGAAGGGGAAGACTGAAGCGAAGCAACTTTGTAGAGACAGTCAAAACAAAGATGAGAGCAGACCCCATAAACGCAATATCAACAGCTACACCCATATGTACTGCACACAAGTTACCAGTTTGGAAACAACAGTGCTTCCCTGAAATGATAGAAAACGTTTCTGGCATTGAGAGAAAGAACAGCCAAAATGAAACAGAAAGGAGAGTACTAACCACAAAAAATATAGAGAAACATTACCCAAGCAACACCTGGATCCATGAATACACAGATGGATCAGCAACTAATGCAACATAAGATGGGGGTGGAGGAGTCTTCCCTTCCAGAGCTTCAGTAAAGGCATACAAAAAAAGATAGCAGTCGCAACAGGGACATTTTCAAGTAACTTCAGAGCAGAGACAGAGGCCTTAAAAACTGCATCCGAAATTCTAATGACAGAAGAAAGTTCAGAGAGACCAGTAGCTATCTTCTCAGATGCGCTGTCAGTAATTGCAACGCTGAAAAGTCAAAGTAATGCTGAACTTGATGGCTTTTAAGTCATATTTTTATTGGCCAGTCTTAATCTGCTACAAAAAAAAAAATGTTAAAGAAAATAAACTTTAACAATGACCTAAGAATAACACTTCACAGACTAAGTCAGCAATACAAAAGAGTCGTGATACAGTGGATCCCTTCTCACTGCAACATCCCTCGAAATGAAGAGGCTGACAGATTGGCAAAGGAAGGGGGAAAGCTTCCACAACGTGACACAAATATAACTTATGAGGAGGCTAAGAGTTTTATCAAGCGCAGATACAGGCACAAGTGGGAAGCAGAGCATCCAGGCCACACACAAAAATGATCCATATTACCAGCTCAGCAGAAGTGAACAAGTGGTAATCTTCATACTTCGCACAGGTCATAACAGATTGAGATACCATCTATTCAACAAATTAAAGATAGGAACTACTGATGAGTGTGACTATGGCACCGATAAAAAAAAGAACAACTAAGTATTTGTAAAAAAAATGACTTCTGGATTTTTCTTTTAGTCTGAATTTAGGATTTAGCTGTAGTGAATTCTGAATCATATCTCGGCGATCATTGAAAATTATACACCGCGCAACACCCGTGGAAGTAACTGATCAATGAAACACCAGTTTGGCACACGTAGTGTTGGGGATATGTTAGGCTGTTCAACATAGAGACAGCGAAAGTGTAGATGATGGAAATATTTCGGAAGGCAGTGTGTGAATATACATGAAGCACCCTGTTAAAAAAGGAACAAGTGTGATAATAGGGATCATTAGCTTTAGGCAGATATCTATAATTTCACTGGACGTTAGTATGAAATGAAGACAGTGTAGCATGAACATTGTTGAGTTTTTCCCTGTTTCGGCTGCTCCAGTAAAAAGTCGGATAAACTATAGAATAAGTTAGATAACTCAATTGATAGAGCTCATTCATATGAGTAATTTAAGCGTAAGATGGGGGGAAATCCGTTCAGAAATAAGGGTTCCAGACTTATTTTGGATTTTGCATTAGAGCACACTTTGCCTAAACCTACACGTTTTTGCGTGAATGAAAATACTTTGGCCCAGATGCTCTCCGATGCGGTAGAGGGTGACCTATATAAAGCCGGATGGAACGAAAGAAGGACACACTTGCCGCGAAACCCAAAAACTGCAGACACGGATTAGCAGCATCTGCCATAAGCGTCGTTGCTATTTGCATTTGTGTGAGCAGACTGTATTAATTCTGGAACGCCTGTATGTTTGAGATTGAGGGTCATTTCCTACCCTGAGTGTCATATCAAATCCTGTAGAGACCTAGTCAGCTATTGGATGTCGTGTTATACAAGGGCCTTTCTGTGAAATACTGAGGCCACTAACATTGTCATCCCCGCAGCTGTGGAGTTTACTCAAGTCACCATATGCTGTACAAGTCCTATAGTGGGTGCTTTCAAAGATAAGTGGCTCAGTTTTGGGCTGCTTCACAAATTATAATTATCCACACCTGGCAGTATTTTATAAATGATGAAACCTAAGTGGTACCAACCAAGAGAATAAGACATTCAGTATTAATCTAGGTGACATTTCAATTAAATAACATTGAAGAAAGAATTCAACTAGTACAAGTGAGAGACAGTTGATAATAACATTTAATGTGTAACAGTGCTTTTTCAAGGAACAAGAGCACAGTGGAAAGAATAACACTGGTAATGAAATTAAAATTAAGTTTATATACATAGTGTAAATGAACCTTCTTTTTATTTTGAATTGATTATAAATGCTATTTGAGTTTTAAAAAGAAGATAAAAAAGATACTGTACATTAAAAAAAAATACTTTAGCACGTTTCACCAGCTTTGCCCTCAAACAAATGTAATTATCTGATTAACCGTCCAACGTATTAATGCCATTTTTTGCATACGATGTTATATTGGGTTAGACCCAACAAATATATACTTTATATCTGTGCATCTTGTCTAGTTCCCATAAACGAATGAAATCCTTTGATCTTTGTCGGCATACTAATTATTGTGTATCGAGAAAAGAAATGTTACCACTTCAGTCACAGATTCTGTGAATTGATTAGGCATAGGCGTGTCTACTATTACAATAATGTAGCCATCACGTTTGCATATGAATACCTGTTGAAGATGATTTCTTAAATGATCTGCATGCGAGATACTCGTGACACTGTTTGTCATTGACATTTAGTGCACTACCAAACTGGACCTTCCTTGATCTAATTATTTCAATTCTTCTTCTTCTTCCTCGTTCGTCTAATTATTTCAATAGGTATCACCACTTTGCGGTTCATAAATATCATAATGGAACGTTGCTCCTCTACTGTGCTTGTAAATAACGGTAAGGTCATCTTTAATTAAAGAAATTAAACTTCATCCGAATCATAATCAGATGCCTCTGAGAAATTGATAATCATTCTCGGCTGAATGAAGGACGAACCATCATTCGTCCAATATTCCTCTTCCTCTTGTAACACATGGTTCTCACATTTCTTCCAATAATCCCTGGCTATATTGGAGATGGCGGCTTTTGTAAGTATTTCAACATCTTTTAATTTGAACGTTCTATTTTCTGTTTCTACCTGTTCCTTAATTTTAGCCCAGACTAATTCTATTGGGTTTAAGTGAGAATGGTAAGGAGGCAATCTTAAACATCTGTGACCATGTTCATGGATTGCCTTGTCTATGTGAAATATCTTTGTATGCTGAGTCTTTTTTACAATTCCAAGTAATTCAGGCTTCAGGGACATTTCGTTGAATGGAATGTTCTTTTTGGTCAGCCAAATCTTTATTACATCTTTAGTACTTGATGAATTAGGAACTTTATCTTCTGGTGCCACAACGTTGTGATATGAAGCATTGTCCATTATCAAACACGACGGTCTATCCAATGAAGGAAGTACATGATTCACAATCCAATCTTGAAATATCTTGCCATTCATCTCTGTATGATAATCCCTATCTGTTGCGCACATATTTTTTGGCGCACGGATTACGCATACCATATAAAATGTTTTAATTGTCTGATCGAGATATATTCATCTTTGAATGCATATTTTGGTCTTGAGGGGGTTCTTCGGTTTTCTAGGCCTAGGGCGGGAAGTCATGTCGGAGAGATGCCCAAGAGTTTGTGATCTCTTTAAGTTATTCTGGGGACGAAGTTAGTTTCTTCCAGGATCGTTTAGTCCATGAGTTCCCCAGTTGTGATTCTATAACACCGGGAGAGCGATTTTGTGCTTGCTAGTGTATTTCTTATGTCCAGGTAAAAAAACGTACTTTTGCTGACTTCGTTCATTTCTAGGCTTAAGATTGGCAGACGTTTACATGAACTTACCTATGAATATGTCGGGACGACATATTCTCTAGCAGCACTAAATATATTTATATGCAGCAACTATGAGGACAGAATATGCTGATCCTTGTAGAATCATTTATTGTTGATGAACAAAGCTTCGATTGAAGATTTGGCTATACACCCGTATAGTGAGTGATGCTCAACCGGGAACCAGCAGCCATTGTGGAATTCGATTGATTTTGGAATTCTACTTATTGTAAATCATTAGCAGAGAACGGGAAAACTTCCTTATTATCAGGTGATGATTGAGAGATCACTATTATAAAGAAATTAACATTATCTTCACAGAGATTTGCTGTAATGTACCTAAAGGAATCGTCGCTAGAAAGAGATCCTGTTTAGGAGTCAAGTTTGAACATTATTGCTTAATTGACATGCTCGGTCAGTAAGGTCTACTGACCGTATTTATAAACTATGGAAATCTTGGTGTTTACAGATGTTCCATTACCAGATTATTCTTCATGAATGCTAATTTAGGACGGTAGTCCATTGATCAATATTATGCTGTCTATGTCGACTCATGTTCCTGTATCTGTACCCAATCTGTCAAGTGTGTGCGTCCAATTAAACTATTGAAACGACTACAGTGGTCTGCATTGGTGACATTACGTAATGAGTGAATGAGTGCCTTATACGGGTCAACACACGAACAGTCCACCATTCGCTTAACTCAGACTTCACACTCACACTCCATATTTGCATAACCCTGCGTCGGTTGAGTTGACCTTTGCTCCCCCTGGAGCCTCCATCATATTCACCACTGGTTTGCGTGAGGAGAATGAAAGCAGTATTTTACAGCATGCCTGGTATGCACAGTTACGATGAAGAAGAAAAAAGAGAGTTATCAACGTGGTAGGCCAGTTTCCTGGGTCCAGCCTTCGCAGTCTACAAAGTGGAAGTCACCTAGTGTTTCAAGAACATTTATTTTGGCCAAATGTGACACACATCAACACCTATAGGACAACTATCCAGGCGATGTCAGCTTGACCTGTTATGACATGTGTAACTGTATCTAGGTCACCGCTGTTGACATTTTGCTTGGTACAGGCACTATTTCATATAACAGACAGCGTAGCACGGCAAGTTGTTTACAAATGAACATCACAGCATTACACAGAACATTGGCAAGCAAGTTAACTGTGTTAGCAGAAATAAAATGAACTTAGAAGCCTATTTTCATCGATGGACCTTCTTATGTTCTGCTATTGTGTTGAACTTTAATATTTAAGAACAGTGTAATGAAATAAATCAAAGATTGAAATTGATTAAAAATGGCAGTTAGTTGAATTAAAAAGCTGTACCATTTATACTGAGCATACTTTACAACACATTCCAACCACAACACATTTAATTAAATAATGTATGCTATTGATGTTTACATGTTATTTGTATATATGTCTTCTTCTTCTTCTTCGATCCTTAACCACCGACCGTCAAAGCGGCCAGTGGCCATCACGCCTAGTGGCGTCTTGTAGGGCAACAACAAATTGATTCCACTTTGCACGGTCGGTGGCCATCCTTCGTACAGTGCCCCAACTCTGGTTCATGCTTTGCATCTCAGCCTCCACAGTCCTCCGCCAAGTTGTTTTTGGTCGGCCTCTCTTTCGCTTTCCTTCAGGGGTCCAAAGCATAGCTGTTCTTGTGATGGCATCGGGGTCTCTTCTGAGGACATGACCAACCCAGCTCCAGCGTCTGCCAGCTATGATGGTATGCATGTCCTCTTGCTTGCTACGAGTAAGCAGATCTTGGTTGCTGATGGTATTCGGCCAAAAGATTCGGTGAATTTTTCTTAGGCATGTTGTGTAAAAAGAGGACAATTTTCACATTTCCTTCTCTGTGACTCTCCAGCATTCCGCACCATAGAGAAGCACAGAAAGCACGCAACTCTGGTATAATTGTATATATGTATTTATGTTTAATGTTTGCATATTATTCGTGTGTCTAATATAAGATTTCCCAAGTAACATAGGGCTTATATTTGCGTTCTATAGGGAGCAATTTTCTTGATTGGAAATTTGCTGGCAACATCAAGTGCTATTTTTGGTTATTTGTGATGAGGTGTTCTTTTCTTCGTTGTTTTTGTTAATAATGTTGTGTTCCTTAGTTTGTTTGATTTGTTTGTATTTGTAGGTCTATCCTTTCGTATCTTTCAGTTTTATACACAATTTATGTTCATACACTGTGGCGTTATTTGTCTTGTTCATTCTATTGCAGATATCATCACAGATTCTGTGATCATTTTTCTTTGATTTTTCCTATTTGATTTATTTGATTTCTGCAAATGTTTCCTGTTCTCTTGTATAATTGTTTTGTTGTGTTCTTGATCGACATACACTATTTAAAATATATTTGATCATATGAATTTATAAGAAAAAGTCAACTGATGATTTTTGGTAATTGGTTGGTACACAGTTGATTATACAAGACCTTACTAAAGGCTTGTTTCCCCACATAGTTTGGGATAAGGAGCTGATTGATCAAATTATTAGGAGCTTGTGTTTACATTACTTCGGAATATAGATTACATTTTTGGTGTCAACTGATTGCTATCATTATTAGACATCATGTCTACATTGGAACACTTTATTGAGTTAGGGAAATCTCTAGGCAAGACTGGAGATAAGTTGGAGGAGTATGCTACCAGTCAATATGATAAAGCACTTAAAGCTGAGGAAATGAAACAAAAAAGTGAGGATAGAAAAATGGAAATAGAATTTGAACAAAAGAAACTGCAGATGCAGGTTGAGGAAAAGAGATTCCAAATGGAATTGGAAAAACAAAACAAAGAAGCTGAACAAAAGAGATTAGACAAAGAAGCTGAACAAAAGAGATTAGACAGAGAAGCTGAACAAAAGAGATTAGACAAAGAAGCTGATGCTGAGCAGAGAAGATTAGACAGAGAAGCTGAACAAAAGAGATTAGACAAAGAAGCTGAACAAAAGAGATTAGACAAAGAAGCTGAAGCTGAGGAGAAAAGAGCAATAAGAGAACATGAACATCAAAAAGAACTTTTAGCATTTGAGTTAGAAAAGTTGAAATTGACAAACATGAGTAATGTCAATCAGTCATCTAGTGGTAAACCCTGTACTTACAAGGTCAAGGTACCAGCGTTCAATTCTGCCAGTGATGATATAACATTCTGGCTTGATAGATTTGAACGTGCTTGTCGAGCTCATAATGTGGAGAAATCACAATATGCTAATCAGTTGTCTGAGAATTTAACAGCTGATTCTCTGACGAGTTTAAGTTTGGTTGAAGAAACTGACAAGGATAATTATGAGGTTATTAGGGCAGCCTTGATAAAGAAATACCAGTTATCTGAGGAAGGTTACCGTATTTTGTTTAAAAGAATGGCACCTGAATCAGGGGTAGAATTCTCAGAATTCATTGCAAGGACACGTCTTACATTTAATCGTTGGATTGAACTGTCCAAAACAGAAAAGACTTATGAAGCACTTATGGATTCATTGCTCAGGGACAAGATTATGTCAAGCATTAGTAAACCATTCCTTGAATTCCTACATGAGCGGGAACCTAAAACACTAAAAGAAATGGAAGAATATTGTACCCAATACGTCACTGCACACCCAGATGTAGCTATTAGCAATACTAAGGTTAAGGAAGGTATGCCAGTTGCATCAGCAACTAATTACTCACACAAATTCCAAGGACCTCAAAACAGGTTTAATAAAAAGGGTAAGCATAACAGTTATCAGAACCAAGGTAACCAATCATTTCAGGGTTCTTCTTCGAATATCTGGAGACGAGCCGACAGCCCTCGATTCAGGGGTGGTCATAATTATAGGAACTTCCGCAAAGGAAGTCATTATAGAAACTATCCTAGTTTTCCATCATGGAGACAACAAGATCATAATTACAGAGATACTCATTATAATGAATATGATAATAGTAACCAGGGGAATTATGACTCAAACCCAAATAGGGGTTACAATAGAGGAAACAATGATAATTACAGGGGTAATAATAACAGAGGTAGACCCCAACATAAAAAACAAAAATCTCATTATCATGCAAACTCTGCACAGCAAGAGTCCCATGATGCCTATAAACAAAATAAAGATAATGATGACTCTAACAATATGGCATGTGCCGCTTTCGATTTTGGGAGAGCATCTCAGTACCCCCAATGCAAAACATTATTCGAACCAACTACGGTGTCCACTTTAATTTGTGGCCATCCTCTTCCCGCTCTTCCCGCGTCAATCGCGCATGATGGAAGAGGTTCTCTTGTCTTACACAAAGGTTTAGTAAATGACAATCCAGTTTCATTGCTTTTTGATTCTGGATGCACCACAATTGGTGTTAGGCAGTCACTCATAGATCCTTCTCGTGCTACAGGCAAGGTAGTCAAATGTGTAACATTTGGCGGCACCATAGAGAAATACTCTACTGCTATTATTAGGATCGCTACTCCTTTCTTTACAGGAGATGCACACGCATGTCTTCTGCCGAATCCGATCGCTGATCTTATCATCGGTCGTATTCGCGGAGTCAAAGAATGCACTCCACAACAAATTTCCGTTTGGGAAAAACAAAATATTCAAACTGCTAATGCTGTAGTCACTAGAGCTCAAGCTCTCAATATGCCCGAAACTTCGTCTATTAAAGATAATGAAGTGCATAACCAAGATGATCCCTTGGTAATTTCGCGTGACTCATTTATAAAGCAGCAAGAAGAGGATCCGACTCTAAAGAAATTCTTCACTCTTGCAACAAAAGGTGATCCGAATAAAGATTCAAAGAGTAAATCTTGGATTACAATGAAGAATGGCGTACTTGTACGTATGGTGCAAGACTCCAACAAGTCAAGTCATTCTCAGATTCTTGTACCCAAGAATTTGAGAGTTAAAATATTACAACACGCACACGACTCTCAGTGTACTGGACATATGGGTTTTTCCCGTACAAAGTCAAGAGTTCTTGCGGCTTTCTTTTGGCCTTTTGTGAACAAGGACATACGGATCTATTGTCGATCTTGTAAAATATGTCAAGAAGTCAAATCCAAAGGTCCACGCCATGCTGCACCTATTCAGGCTGCAGACATTCCTATTAGACCATTTCAGAAAATGGCGATAGACATCATTGGTCAATTTAAGATCATATCTGCTAGAGGACATCAGTTTATCTTAACGTGTGTGGACATGTGCACACGTTGGCCAGAGGCTATCCCTCTGAAGAGCATTACTACTGCTGACATTGCAGATGCTCTTTGGCTTATATTTTCTCGTCTGGGATTTCCCGGAGAAATATTATCAGATCATGGCACCCAACTAATATCGGATACCATGTCTCAAGTAATGTCTACTCTCCAGATAGAGAGATCTTTGAGCAGTATCTATCACCCAATGTCGAATGGGATGGTAGAACGCCTTAATAGAACACTCAAAAACTTACTAGGGAAGATAATTGAGGATCATCCTCAAGATTGGGATAGGGTTTTACCCGCGGCCCTCTTCGCTTACAGAGAGGTTCCCAATGAACATACAGGATTTTCTCCCTTTGAACTTGTCTTTGGCGCGCGACCGCGTGGCCCTATGTCTTTGCTTCATGATATCATAACCGCTGATAATATTACCGATGACACAAAATCTTCTTACGAATATGTCATCGCGCTAAGACAAAAGATTATCGAAGCATGCAAATTGGCAACTTCTTCTTCTGAGTTTGCTAAGGAGAAAGCAAGACAATTTGCCAATAAGAAAAGAACCTTACGACAACTTTGTCCTGGTGACAAAGCATTTGTTTTGCTACCTTGTAGGGAAAACAGAATACTTATTTCTTGGAAAGGTCCGTACGATATAATCTCGAAAATTTCCGATGTTGACTACATTGTCGATATTGATGGGAAGCGTAAAACCTTCCACATCAATATGCTTACGGAATTCCATGATCGTCCGGATTATTTACAGCCTATTTTTCAGGCAACGGACGATTCACCTGTCCAACATGGTCATTACTCATCACTGTCTGTAATACAGGATGAGGAAACAAGTTTTTCGGATGTTAATCTTCCGCTTCCGATGATTCCACTTCATTCTAGTGAATCATGGAAAAATGTTACTGTTTCTCTCGATTTATCTCTAGGAGAACAGCGACAAGTTTCGTCTATGTTACAAACATTTCAGCATGTCCTTACTGACATTCCTGGACAAACTCATGTCATTGAACATGACATTATTCTAACTGACCATAATCCTATTAGAGTCAGACCTTATCCTATTCCTATACATTTTCAAGCACAGGTTGAAAAGGAGTTGGATGAGATGATAGATTTAAAAATAATTGAACCATCCACTTCTGCGTATTCTTCGCCGATGGTTATTGTTCGGAAAAAAGACAATAACATACGTCTTTGCGTTGACTATCGCAAATTGAATCAAGTCACGAAGTTTGATGCTGAACCTATGCCTTTACTAGAAGAGCTACTTACTAAGCTTTCTAAATCGCATTTTTTCACTAAACTAGATTTGTCTAAAGGATATTGGTAAGTTCCTCTATCTGAACGCGCCAAACCTTTTACTGCTTTTTCGACACCTAGAGGCCTTTTTCAATGGAATTTTATGCCTTTCGGCCTTATGAACGCACCAGCTACATTCGTACGCATGATGCGTAGAATTCTATCCTATCGGTCAGATGTCATTGCGTACATAGATGACATCTGTCTTTTCAGCGATACTTGGGAAGATCACTATTCAGGGTTAGTTGAATTGCTATCTACTCTACGCGAGTATAACCTGACAGCGAAACCATCTAAAGCCAGCATTGGTTTTAGTGAAATTTTTTTTTTAGGTCACCGGGTCGGCCATGGTTTCCTAAAAACAGAGGACCATAATACAAGTAAAATACTTAACATTTCTATTCCTAAGACTAAAAAGCAAGTGCGAAGTCTCTTAGGTCTTACACATTTCTATGGACGATTCATTCCGAATCTGTCCTCAATCATGGCACCTCTTTCTACCTTGCTAAAGAAAGGGTCTCCTAATATAGTCCATTGGACTCAAGAATGTCAATCCTCTTTGGATAAGATTAAAACTATGTTTTCTACTGCACCTATTTTAGTGTTGCCTACTAAAGATAAGACATTTGTTCTTCGTAGTGACGCTTCATCCACTGGGATTGGAGTGGCACTAATGCAAGAGGACTCTGGAACTCTGCATCCTGTAATGTATATTTCCAGAAAGCTTAATGCTGCAGAAAGGAATTATTCGGTTTTAGACCGTGAACTGTTGGCTATGGTATGGTAAATTCTCAAATTACAAAGATTCCTTCTAGGCGCACATTTTGTAGTAGAAACCGATCAGAAAGCTCTTACAGCTATCCAGAGTAAAAATTTGAAGAGTTCGAGGTCTACTCGATATGCAATTGCTCTTCAACCTTTTCATTTTTCGGTACGAGCTATCCGTGGATCAGATAATGTGATGGCAGACATTCTGTCTAGATGCCCACATGATTCCACTTAGCTGTTGAGTACTGGACGTCTTAACACTTCCAACTCGACAACAGATTTTTCTTTTCTATATCAAAATAGATACACATTGTAATTCGTAATGACACTACGTTCATTGATATATAGTCACCATTACTCGTTGATGATTTTTCGTTTTGTCAATCATGTACTTGGAATGCTTAAACTTAAATTGTTATATGCATTATATCATTGTATAGTAGTATGCGTTGGTGACAACTCCCTGGAAACACTTATGCTTAAGAGAAATGCTTTCTCTGAGGGATTGAGATTTTGCATTAATCTGGCTTAAATAATTCCAGATATTTCTCATCTGCGCAGTATTTATGCGTTGGGAGCCTATTGTATGTTGCTCTCAGATGAAAAAAAAATGATTTCATTTTTTTTTCCCGGGGGGTGTGGTAATCTGGTGCGCACATATTTTTTGGTGCACGGATTACGCTTACCATGTAAAATGTTTTAATTGTCTGATGGAGATATATTCATCTTTGAATGCATGTTTTGGTCTTGAGGGACGAAACTCAGATTGGGCAATAAGTAGTCATTCTGTGAGTTATCGCTCTTTGTAGCGTTTTTAAAAATAGAATTCGGCGGAGGAATTTAGACTTACTTGAATCTATTCTGTGTTTGGTTAGGAATAGATTGTTCTTGCTTCAGAATGTCTATGGTCCGAATCTACGTGTAGTGCATGTCTATGTAGGACGAGTATGTCTTATATCTTGATATCTTAGTATGTTTAAGTGGAACTATTTGTTGTTGTACTGTACTGAAGGGGGTCAGGTGTTTTCGGCGGATGAAGAGAGGTGAGGGGGTTCTTCGGTTGTCTAGGCCTAGGGCGGGAAGTCATGTCGGAGAGATGCCCAAGAGTTTGTGATCTCTTTAAGTTATTCTGGGGACGAAGATAGTTTCTTCCAGGATCGTTTAGTCCATGAGTTCCCCAGTTGTGATTCTATAACGCCGGGAGAGCGTTTTTGTGCTTGCTAGTGTATTTCTTATGTCCAGGTAAAAAAGCGTACTTTTGCTGACTTCGTTCATTTCTAGGCTTAAGATGGGCAGACGTTTACATGAACTTACCTATGAATATGTCGGGACGACATATTCTCTAGCAGTACTAAATATGTTTATATGCAGCAACTATGAGGACAGAATATGCTGATCCTTGTAGAATCATTTATTGTTGATGAACAAAGCTTCGATTGAAGATTTGGCTATACACCCGTATAGTGAGTGATGCTCAACCGGGAACCAGCAGCCATTGTGGAATTCGATTGATTTTGGAATTCTACTTATTGTAAATCATTAGCAGAGAACGGGAAAACTTCCTTATTATCAGGTGATGATTGAGAGATCACTATTATAAAGAAATTAACATTATCTTCACAGAGATTTGCTGTAATGTACCTAAAGGAATCGTCGCTAGAAAGAGATCCTGTTTAGGAGTCAAGTTTGAACATTATTGCTTAATTGACATGCTCGGTCAGTAAGGTCTACTGACTGTATTTATAAACTATGGAAATCTTGGTGTTTACAGATGTTCCATTACCAGATTATTCTTCATGAATGCTAATTTAGGACGATAGTCCATTGATCAATATTATGCTGTCTATGTCGACTCATGTTCCTGTATCTGTACCCAATCTGTCAAGTGTGTGCGTCCAATTAAACTATTGAAACGACTACAGTGGTCTGCATTGGTGACATTACGTAATGAGTGAATGAGTGCCTTATACGGGTCAACACACGAACAGTCCACCATTCGCTTAACTCAGACTTCACACTCACACTCCATATTTGCATAACTCTGCGTCGGTTGAGTTGACCTTTGCTCCCCCTGGAGCCTCCATCATATTCACCACTGGTTTGCGTGAGGAGAATGAAAGCAGTATTTTACAGCATGCCTGGTATGCACAGTTACGATGAAGAAGAAAAAAGAGAGTTATCACTATTATCTGTGGTTTTTGAAAGAAATATGAGTTCAGTATTATTTAGAAGCCCATGATGGCATGTGCAATTATTAGGCGCTGTCCTTTGCTGCGTGATACTAGTCTCTTAGTTGTCCCATCAGATGAGTCCCATTTTCGTTCGTTACTGTGGTGCGCATTGATCCATGTTTCATCTAAATACACAAAATCATAAGAATCTCTTCTCATTTCTCTGACCTGGCGTAAATATTTGCTTCTCATTGCAACTATATGAGGCTTCTCACAAATAAGGTTTCTACCACCAACATATTTTCTAAAAGTGAATCCCAAACTCCTAATAGTCTTCCATAGCGTAGATTTGGAAATATCAATGTCATTATTCTTTCTTAACCAAATTTTCAGTTTCCTTAAAGTCACTGCCACATTATTGTGAAACATATTGCAAATTTCTCTGCGGATCAATTCTCTGTCAAAATTATCCACCACTCTTGGCCTAATTTTCGTGTGTAAAACACTGGAATTAGAAATTTCAGATGTCGCTGTCCACCGGTGCAATGATCGTTTGCTTATCCCTGAGGCATGAATAGTCCTCTTTTGTGGGTTTGAAATAGAATGATATAGTTTTCCTCGAGTAGCTTCATTGCAGAAATACTTAAAAATCCTATTTGTGATTTGCTGTAATGTCATAAAATGTACTCGCAGACTCATTTTTCCTACTTAACCACACAATACGTTTTTGTAGATACGCCACTGATTGACAATGTGTGCGTAACACCGGATATAAACTGTTTTATGTTCAAGAAGTGCAATTTCACGCAATTTCACGCTAAATTCATTCCAATTGTTTGATAAACCAATCGTGTGCATATGAGGTCGTATAATTTACTGTAGACATTTCAATATATGTGTGTGTGATGTGTGTTGGCAAGTAGGATTTTGATATTATATCGCGAAGAAACGAAAATTGAAACCAATGGCCGCATTTTAATGAAAAATTTAATTCACAGGGTCTATACCATTTCAAATTCACACTTAAAATATTACTTATATGCTTTATATATTCGCTGAGATATAGCATTTTGAAGTTGGGCAAAGCTAGTGAAACGTGCTAATTGTATCTAATATTTTGAGTAAATCCTTTACGTTGGTTCAAAGTACTTGTTTTGATAATTCATTACTCCTAGAGAAGCCATAGTCTTAGGTTGGTCTATGTGAGAGGAGGCATCATAGGTGTCTAGGATTGCACATTATCATCTCACCCAGTAATATATATAGCCTGACTTTAACCTTTGACCTCGATACACCATTACTCTTTTCAGAGACCAGTCTCTTATCTGGCACTATCCTCGTATCATCTGATACACCTAATTGTCAATTATCCTACACACTAAATAACATCTCGTCACACTAGCATTAGCTTACAGACGAGGCTTTTTGGTTGGCCTAGGTCGTGTAAAGTGGTTCTCTCGCTGTCATCATGATCATCATCAGCATTATCATCATTATCGTCATCATCATCATCATAAATATTACCATTCCTCTTCCTACTCAGCGTAGGCTTTCAACAAATTTAAGACAAGCCTGTCTGCGGTAGCTTACAGTAATAGTTCTGATTTGCTTGCCTACTTCTTTATCATTATCATCATCATCATCATCATCACTGTATTCTGCTTCACTAGGATCATCATCATTGTCAACTTCTTTTTCTCCAATCTTCTCTTCTCTTTTCTACGATCGTTATCTTGTTATTCCCTTCTGTTCTTGTAGCAGCTTTTCTCTGTTTTTTCTCCTTTTTCAGATTGTTCTGATATAAGCGAGAATGGGTTTAAACATTTAAACAAATAAAGAGGGGAAACCCGAGGCCTGTAAACAGTAAATAAATAAATATTACACACACATAAAGGTATGTTTCAGGCGCTCGTGAGAAATAAAGAAGTAGAAAACTAGACAACAGAAAAACAACAGACGTAAGTGGCTTACCGAGGAATCGATTCCATGACCTTCCGAACGGCACCATTGCGTAGCTACGGAAGCGAATCACACCATCCCCCCTGCCTGCTAGGCACCACACAATAGTGCTTCGAAGACAGGGGTCATTAGCGCGATTTGCAGCACGAAACACCGGATATGTACCTAAAGCGATCCAGCCTAATTAATGACTCAATCACTTATGTTGCTTTCTCTCTCCTCCATTATACAGTATAGGTCAGATTAAACAGTACAAAGACCTTAATACAGTGTCTAGTAAATTATAAGAAAAATGAAAACAATACAGGACAGAATGTAGTTTGGTATTGTATAAACATTTAAACAAATAAAGAGGGGAAACCCGAGGTCTGTAAACAGTAAATAAATAGGGGAAACCCGAGGTCTGTAAACAGTAAATAAATAGGGGAAACCCGAGGTCTGTAAACAGTAAATAAATAGGGGAAACCCGAGGTCTGTAAACAGTAAATAAATAGGGGAAACCCGAGGTCTGTAAACAGTAAACAAATAAATATTACACACATAAAGGTATGTTTCAGGCTTTCGAGAGAAATAAAGAAACTAGACAACAACAAAATAACAGAAGTGAGTGGCTTACCGGGGAATCGAACCCAGGACTAGTTTAACTCTTTTAAAACTGCAGGTGCAAACAATATGTACGAATTAAGATCTCATAGTTAATGTTAGGATACAGACTGAAAGCTCAGACACAGGATTGAATGTTAGATGGACCAACGTGCATAATTCTTAACCCTTTACAAATAAAGTTAGTTAGTTCTTTGGTTCGTTCGATTTATGTTCTCCTTTTCTTGCAGATTCTATGTCTTTTATGCTCTTTTTAAATCTTCTTTTCATATAATTATTGTTTTATTTTTTATTTCTCTACTTCTCTCTTTCTATTTCTACTACCTCTCCCACCATCATTCTGCAGCTAGTACTACTAATGTTTCTATTACATTTCTTGTGTGGCGACAATCCACGTAAAATAAATGCACTTTACATAATGTATTTAATAAGACTAATTATAAAAAACACAAAAGAAGCTTTTAGCATTAGCCAGTGTCAACAATGAATACCCGACCAGGGTCACTAAAGATGAATGTCTATTTGTTGCCTGTTGTCTCTTGGCTTCTTGTAGTCTAGACACTATTTTAGTATTGTTAGTTTCTCCAATTCATTTGTTTTCTCTTCCAATTATGTTCTAATTCAGGGAAAGGAGTTTTCTTTAGTGTCCCTTCGTCCCTTGTATTTTTTCGGCTAATGTCCAGTCTCTGTTCATTAGGACTTCGATAATCATGTCTAACCATTTTCTTTTCTTGTATCATCTTCGCTCGAAGCCAAATCTGCTGTTAGACATCGATTAATGATTGTAATGATGACTTTCAGAAATGTTCACTATCTATCTATCTATCTATCTATCTATCTATCTATCTATCTATCTATCTATCTATCTATCTATCTATCTATCTATCTATCTATCTATCTATCTATCTATCTATCTATCTATCTATCTATCTATCTATCTATCCATCCATCCATCTATCTATCTATCTATCTATCTATCTATCTATCTATCTATCTATCTATCTATCTATCTATCTATCTATCTATCTATCTATCTATCTATCTATCTATCTATTTTTAATTTTTATGTGAGAATAAATGGATTCAGTATGGAAGACGAGAGAACGGAAGGGCAGAATGTTAGACGGGCCTGCGTGCCCAATTCTAAACCCATTGAAAATAAAGTTCTATCTATCTATCTATCTATCTATCTATCTATCTATCTATCTATCTATCTATCTATCTATCTATCTATCTATCTATCTATCTATCTATCTATCTATCTATCTTTTTTTTCAAAGTGTGACGAAATGAGTTAATAAGAGTGGCAGATGTTGATAGAGTAGAAGACTAGACGTGTAAATTTAGTCTACACAGGTATATCCCAGTCTCGGAGAAGAGCATTGGTGTAAGGATGGCACAGGTATAGCTATAGCTGTAAAGAGCACACGTCTGGATGGAATTAGTATAGATCAAGAGCTCTAGAGTGCTACCGTCACCTAACTATACTGTGACAACAATAATACAGCAAAATATAACTGTCAACAATAAGAAATTGACAAGTCATAAAATTACAATTTACTGAATTATTTATTAATGTATATCTAGTTTCTTATTTCTCTTTTGAAAATCGGAAGATCTCAATTAAAATGAAAAATACAAAAAGCAACAATATTATTTATAACTTTTTACATAAAGTTCATGACTACTTTAATCCTAATGTCTTTTGCCTGCACTGGGTTAACGCAGATTGCACTTTTCATCACTACACGGTCTCTTTTGGGATCTCACAGGTTTTGGAATATTAATTAACACTTAGGACTTAGCTTGACAGTCCTGGACAATGTCTGGTAACACACGAGTGTAGTTGGAATACAGCTTCTTGGATCTTATGTTTGGCTAGCCAAGGAATGATGGAGCCAAAACACTTGATACACATAAGGAAGGGAAACCCGAGGCCTGTAAACAGTAAATTAATATGAAACAAATATAAAGGTATGTTATCAGGCACTCGCAGGAAATAAAGAAGTAGAACACCAGACAACAGAAAAACAACAGACATGAGTGGCTTACGCAGGATTTGAACACTGGACCTTCCGTGCGACAACCCCGCCTAGCCATGCAAGCGAATCACACTATCCGCCCTGCCATCTACGCATCATCTACACAAAACACTTGAACTCCGTCACACACAGTATACGTTGAGTGGATGGTAGTTTCAGATCAGGCTGTTCCAAATTAGACCAGTAAACCCCTTTTAGGATAACTCAGAAGTAAAACTGACTGAAGGCTTGGCAAAAGTTCAAACTGCCCGGCATAACAGGTGTTGATCCTTCTCTCTCTCTCTGCCTTCAAATTCGTCTCTCTTCCGAGGTTTTAATTTTGCGTGTGTAAACTGTCTGCCAAGGTTCCTCTCTATTTATACATAGACAGCGAGCGAGCGAGAAAGCATCTCACGCCTGCGGCTAAAATGTTCGTTCCAACCGGCTCGCGCAGCGGTTTTGTGTTTTTATAATTTCTTCCTCCCTTTTCGTTCCTTTTATCTTTTGCATGGATCACGTTTGTTGATACCTTACTTTAATTGTACCATCAACAGCTTCTTTCCCTCCAATAATTTCCTCTATTGGGTTTGTCTTAGAATTTATATAATTTTTCAAAGTGGCTTAACTTGACAAAATATGATGAAGTGGTCTGTTCTCAAGCTTCTATCTTCTTTTTGCAACAACAGTGTAATTAGTTGTTTCAAAGGAAATAAATGTGGACTTCTCCGCTCCTAACGATACTATTATCAACTCTTTCTGATCATTCCTTCTTTTTATATGAATTTTATTCGTTAGCCATCAAAACCAAATATCGCTTCGTTTTTGTAGCCCGTACACAGTGCTAGAAAATGATAGAGAGAGGCACTCGCGTCCGCTTGGTTTAAAAGTATCACCAACCAAGAATTTGTCTTGCGTATTTTTCCTCGCCACGCGACATAGCCCTCCTCATTAAGCTGTAGCTCGGTCAGCTGACCTAAAAAAAATTTGCCGCTGTAGTGGGTTATCTACTTAAAAAATCCGCACCAACATTCTGCTTTCCCGGTATATAGTTTACCGTAAAGGAATATGGTTGTAATAATAAACTCCATCGTAAAAGTCTAGAGTTGAGTTTTTTTGATGCAGCTAAAAATGTTAGAGGCTGATGATCACATTGTACTGTGAAGTGGGCTCCATAAAGATATGGTTAAAACTTCTGGATCAACCACACCAACGCTAGACATTCTTTCTCAATGGTTGAATAGTTCAACTCTGCTGCATTTAATTTCCGACTGGCATACTTACTTACTTACTTAGTCGTTCCCCTTCTACCGTGAGGTGTAGAGGTTTGGAAGAGAGAGCGCCAGACCATTCTGTCAGCTGTCTTCTTCCTGGCCTGGTTCCATTCTAGTCCTCGGTCCTTCAAAGATTGTCTAATGTTGTCCTCCCAGCGGACTCTGGGTCGTCCTGGAGGTCTGGATCCCTGGCCCTTTGTTTCCCATGCTTGTCGTGGTAGCCGATCTTCTCCCATTCTGCAGACATGGCCAAACCATCTTAGTTGGGACTGTTCTATTTGGGTCTGCAGCGGATGGGATTTTAGGCCTTGACGGATCGTCTGGTTGCGGACCATGTCTCTTCTTGTTACTTCAACCACTTTCATCAGATACCTCATTTCTGAGGTTTGGATCTGGCTTTTGTGGGTTGTAGTCATTGCCCACGACTCGCATCCATATGTCAAGACTGGGACATAGGTGGAGCGGTATACAGCCATCTTCGTTTTCTTACCAACCTCTTTCTTGCTGAGGAATCCACGATTTATGGCCTGAAAAAGTCTCCCAGCCGCTGCTTTTCGAGTGGCCAACTCTTCTTTGATGCCTCCCTTTCGGTCTATAATAGCTCCGAGATATTTAAAGTGGTCGACCTGCTCCAGGACCTGTTCTCCCAACTTAATCTGATGTCTTCTTTCTTCTCGTGATATCACCATGGATTTTGTTTTAGAGCTGCTTATGACCATCCCTCTCCTCTCCAGCTCTTCCTTCCAGACTTGCAGGTTGGATTGGAGATGTGCCTCTGATTTAGCAATCAGGGCAACATCATCAGCAAATGCCAGCTCCGAAATATAGACCTGTCTCATCTTCCAGTACCCCACTGAATATTTTCTTGTTCTCTCCTTACATGCCTTGATGACATCGTCCATAAGGAGTATGAAGAGGTAAGGTGATAGGATATCACCTTGTCTTACACCAGTTGTGGTCCTGAACTCTTCTGACTTATGGTTTGCTGTCCTCACATAATTTCTGCAAGACTTGTAGAAGCTCTGTATAGCATGAATCAGAGGTGCTGGAATATTCTTCCTTGCCAAACAGTCCCAAAGTTTGCTCCAGGGGACCCTGTTGTGGTAAAGTGGGATGATATAAATATTTATAGGGACTTAGTGTACTGACTGAGATCAGCTGTGAAGGTATCTGTATCTAATATGTGTAGTGTTTTACAGATAACCTTACTTACTGCCACATATTTATATCTCAGTCAGAATTATTCTGGAATATTGTGTTGGCAACGTTATATGTCTAGGGTTATGCAAATGATGAAGTGTAAGTCACCACAACAACAACAGATATACAATTTAATTATTCCACCACAC
This sequence comes from Oreohelix idahoensis, assembly GCA_024509875.1. Lineage (NCBI taxonomy): Eukaryota > Metazoa > Mollusca > Gastropoda > Stylommatophora > Oreohelicidae > Oreohelix > Oreohelix idahoensis. The sequence goes on from JAMPIV010006853.1 coordinate 664,793, forward strand.
TTGACAATACTGTGACACTCACAAACAGTCAACACTCTAGAAGACTATCTTAAAAGATTCAATGATAAATTTCAGATATATACAGATGTATTGATTTTTTTCTACAATAGTGATCCTGATTCAACTACACAGTGAACCAGGCAATATTATAACATGTAATTTCAAATATTATGTACACAGATATAAATGTGGTCTTTGCATTTACATACAATATTAGTATTCTATGTGTGTGAGTTGTGATGTGGTAATAGGAGGTAATACTGGTTTTGTTCTTCAAGATAGATTCTTATTAGACATCATGACTGCATGTGCTTGTGTATGTTGGAACTAGTATTGGAGATGGTCTCAGTTCCGAACATTAAAACAATTAATTGCCCCTCTTTAATTAAGTTAGTGTCATTTACGAGGGGTACATAGTGTTGAGCTCTTTTGGCCACAGTGGGCTTAACTTTCGTGATGGCGGCAGGCAAGGACTCCTCTGCTCGACTATTCACTGTTTCTGAAGACACCTCACTGGTTACTACAGGGACCAAAGAGTATGCTGTCAGCCTCTGGATTCAGCAAACGCTCAGACCAGGTGCGGCTTCAATACTAGGACCACAGTCCCTGAAACAAGAAGGATGTACCTCCTACTTCAGAACTAATTTATACTATCTGGCTAGACTGAGCACAATACATCACAAACACAGAGTCAGAGCTTTATTTTTACTGCTATCTTCTTCTGAAGCAGTTTACTCCAGTATTAACCTCCTTAATGGTTACTACGCCTCTGCACTTTCAGCTATAAGTCCTTCCATATCATAAGGTAGGTGTCAGTGTACTATGTGGTAATTCCATGTAGTTTGACTGTTCTCCGACACCTTCTGTTCAGGTTGGAGCAATATATATATAGATATAGGCCTTGTCTCATGTTCGCTACTGAACTGCACATATATACAGACATAAATTATCAATGTACATTCAATTTTCATTAAAAAGAGATCAAATATTTCAACCTACCACAATTCATGGAAATAAACACAGATACGTTGACTAGCAATGAATTCTGGCACAAATACTGGCACAAATTCCCATCTGCTTATGTTCCAGGCTTTTATTTAGCAAAAATATGAGCTGGCTTCAACGCACTCTTGCTTTATCAAGCTTATTTGAACTAGTGGTCTCGAACTAACGCTATCAATTAACTATATTACCCGACCTAACCAATCAGGCCATCTCTACCCAATCGTTTGAAAAAAAGTACTCTTACTTCCGTCTCCCTTGACAACAAAAGATAGCATTTATAGTCCAACTAATCGTGTTTAGCCTTACATATCATTCCATCCAATCAATTCAAATGTAACTTGTGGCCTATTTCCGTACAATGGTGGTTTAAAATTCTTTCACTGAGCGATTCTGATGTTTTTGGGGCTGTCTGACACCCTCACTATTTTCTTTTGCCTATAATTTATTAATTCCTGGACTATTTGCGTAACACTTAACATATTCTTTGTTAGCAAGTCTTAAGGAATCCAAATATATAAGTTTAATGGAGCTAAGTGCTGCGTTCAAAATATGTATTTTCTAGGATAGTCGTGTAGTTGTTTTTTTTATTTTTTATGTTAGAACCGCCACCTGTCCTGCTGTACTGTCAGACTAATGTCAGGATTTCGGACATAAAACAGTAGAATGTCAGGTTTCCCCAATAAGCGTTTTTCAGGTTTTAAAACCTAACTCTGGGAAGGGTAGTGTTTTTATCACTGTCCGTCTGAAATAAAGTTAGTGCATGTGGCCTTACACGCGTGTTAGGGGTGGCATTAATATAGCGAGACGCGTGTTTAGTGTTGCTTGTGTTGCTGCCTTCAGCCCTCCCTTCTTTCTATCTTAGACCATCTGTTCGTTCGTTTTGGTAACGTAGTATAATTAATGTTAGGATTAATTTAGGTCATTAATTAACTTGCGTATCTCAAGGTTTTTCTTAGAACTGCAGTACACGTTTTATTGGGTTGTGGAAACGCATGTATTTATGCAGTGGCTTATATTAACGTGGAAACGTTACAATTTGCAGACGAAGCATAAACAAAGGGGATTTCGAGTACTGTCATTGTGACAGCACTGTTCTTTACCATTCTTCTTCCTTTTATAGAATTTATTTGTTAGGCTTTACATTTACTTTTTAATTTATATATGTGGATTAGAATTTCTCACGACACCTGTCAAACGCCTTTTCCAGATCTATGAAACAAAGATGGATCTCACTCTTATACTCAAGGGCCTTTTCACTCAGCTGTCTGAGTGTGAAGATTAGGTCTTGAGTACTTCGGTTTGCTCGGAATCCGCACTGGACCTCATCCAATTGTGGCTCAGCTAGGCGTCGGAGTCTCTGCTCTAGGATTCTAGAGTAGATTTTACCAGGGACACTGAGAAGGGATATGCCCCCATGGTTTCCACATTGTCGATTGTCACCCTTTTTGAAAATTGGTGTTATGATGGCGATCTCCCAATCCTTTGGTATGGTCTTGTTGCACCATGCTGCCTGTAGGACCTTTAAGAGTAATAGGTCGCCTGATGCTCCCATGTACTTAACCATTTCTGGTGTTATACCATCATGCCCTGCTGCTTTGCCCATCTTGATTTTCTCTAGTGCTGCCCTCAGTTCTTCCATCTTTATGTCATCTTCACCATCATTGGTTTTCTCTTCTGTGCTAGTGGTTATCATTTCTGATGCTTCACCATGCTCACCATCAAGGAGTTCTGAGAAATATTCTTTCCATCTTTCCATTACTTCCTTCGGGGGCAGTAAGCAATTTGCCTTGCTTGTCCTTTATAAATTTGAGAGGGCATTGTTTTTCTTTCCTCATGTTCTTTAGGGTCTTATAGAACAATTTCTGGTTTTCTTGTGCATCTTTTTCTAGCTTTTCTCCAAATTCTTCCCAGGACTTCTGTTTTGCTGCTAGCACTTTGTTCTTTGCTTCTGTTCTGAGTGTCACATATTCTCTATATTTTTCCATTTGTCCTGTTGTGTTTTTAGCTCCTAAGTATTGTTTCCATGCCATTTTCTTCTCTCTTATTTTCTCTTTGACTTCCTCTGTCCACCAAGGTGTCCTCTTTCTCTGGTTCCCAAGTCGGACTTCACCGCATGCTTCTGCAGCAGCTGTCTTTATGATATCCTTGAATTTATTCCAGAGGGTTTCCAAGTCATCAGGTCGTTCTTCTGTGTTGCTCACTGCTGTAGCAATAAGCCCCTGATATCTGGTCTTAATTTCTGGCTCTCTCAGCTTGTAGGTCCTAATGCTCATTTCTCCTGCTCGTTTACTTGGTTTCTTGCGTGATGTTGGGCAGTTCCTAGGCTGAGCAACTCTTTCAGTTGTTCGTTTGATTGTTAGCGACTGGCATACGCCACTGGCAAAAGTTCTTCTGGCTGTTTCTGCAATAAGGTTGCCCCAATTCCAATATTGCTTGCATCCGTTCTCAAAATAAACTCCTGGGTTATATCTGGCAATTTCAGAATGGGTTTACTTGTGAGCTTTTGCTTCAACTTTGTGTAAGTATCCTTACATTCTGCTGTCCATTTTACATTGTCGGGTTGGCCTTTCTTTGTTAGGTTAGTTAGAGGGGCACAGAGTGTATTGAAGTTTTGGATATATTTTTGGTAAAACCTGCACAAGGAAACAAAAGATCTTACATCTTTCTTTGTCTTTGGTCTGGGTGCCTTCCTCAACTTCTCTACATTCTTGGGGTCTGGCGACATATTTCCCCTGGAAATTGTGTGTCCTAAAAATTCCAACTCCTGACAACCAATAAAGCATTTAGTTGGACGAGCAGTCAGCCCCGCCTCTCTAAGTCTATCAAATAACATGGAGAGTGCTGATAAATGTTCCTCAAAGATTTCTGTAGAGATGAAGATATCGTCCATGAAGTTTGCAATAGAGGGGTTCTTTAGTGGTTCCATTAATTTTCTCATCATACGAGAAAATACGCTTGGAGCATTTTTCAGTCCAAAGGGTAATACATTAAATTCATAATGCCCGTCGGACGTACTGAATGAATATGGTGTTAGGCCCATATTATCTTGACCATCGGCACACTAGGGGTGATGTGGTCGGCATCACGCCGGCCGCCTTAACCTTCCCAGAAGTTGCTCTGGTACCCATTTGGGGCTGGGTCGACCCAGGAGCCGTTTGTGGCCTAAAAAATTCCCACCTCATCTGGGGATTGAACCATAGACCACTGTGCTAACAGCATTAAGCTTCCTGTAATCTATGCATAATCTGTGTTCTCCACTAGCTTTCCTGAGTAACACTACACTTGCACTATATGCTGATTCTGACTTAGAGAAGATCTTCTCCTGTAGTAGCTAGTCAATCTCTTCCCTTAAGGCTTGTGCTTTTGCATAAGGAATAGGGTAAGGTTTTACACATATTGGGGTGGGGTCACTTACTTTCATGTCGTACTCTAACAGGTTTGTACACCCTGGCTTATCTGTGAGCACATCTGTATGGGTTTCTAACAACTTCTGAACCTGCTTCCTCTGTTCATGAGTTAAATGATCACTGATTTGTACCTGATTAAAACTATCAGATTCCTTTAATGGATATTCCATAGAGGTGAGAGTTTCTTCCTTCATCTCTGTTGCAATGGCTAGGGTCATCATATGTGCTACTTCCGAAGATGACCTATCGTAATACTTTTTGAGTAGATTGACACGATACACCTTTTCTTTTCCTTGTTTGTCAATGTTATAATTTGTTCTGGAGACTTTCTCCAACACTACATATGGTCCCTGCCAACCTATCTGCAATTTATTACTGCTGCTGGGCAACAGAAGAAGTACCTTCTCTTCTACAGCAAGTTCCCTATCCTTTGCTTTTTTATTATAGTACTCAGCATGTTTTCTCCTAGCCTGTCTTACGTTGTCGTTTGCCAGTTTCCAGCCTGTTTTCAAACGAGAGGTTAACTTGTTTACGTACTGGTATGATGAGGTTACAGTTTCTTCTACCTTCTCATCAGTCCATGTCCGCAACAATGCTTCCAAAGGACCTTTTATTGGTCTACCAAACAACAATATCGCCGAAGCCAATCCAGTTGAGTTATGTGGGACTTCCCGGTATGCAAACAGTGCTGCCGGTAAGTAAGTATCCCAGGTATCCGGTTTTTCCAATGCCAGCTTTTTCAAAATAGAGATTAGGGTCCCATTGAAGCGTTCTACTGCCCCGTTCCCTTGGGGGTGATAGGGGGAGCAGTGGTAGTGCCTGGCCTGAAATATCTTGAACACCTCTTCAGTTAGTCTTCCTCTAAACTGGGATCCATTGTCCATCAGTATCTGGTGAGGAAATCCTAACCGGGTAAATATTGTGAGAAGTGCCTCTGCCACATGATTGGAATCAATAGAAAACATAGCTACTGCCTCTCCCCACATCGAACATGTGTCCACTAAGGTCAGAATATAACTATTTTTCTTCTTTGTTCTGGTGAGGGGTCCCACAATATCCACTGCAACACGTTCAAAGGGTGTTCCCATGATAGGCATTTCTCGCAGTGTTGCTGGTGCAGTCCTATGTTTAGGAGCTACTCTTTGGCATTCTGGGCAGGATCTCACACATCTCTTTATATCTTCAGTGATTCCTGGCCAGAAGTAGTGACAGGCTATCCTTTGTCCAGTGGCACCTATCCCCATATGTCCACTGAATGGTACAGCGTGTCCTAGCTCCATAACCTTCTCCCTATATGAAGTGGGTACCACTAGTTGGCCATGTCCTTGTGGTCCAATTTCAGCTTTTCTGTATAACAGCCCTTCCTTCATGTAAAAGTCTCCCTTGACTGGAGGGTTATGAGCTTTTGGCAATTTGCCAAAACAAGGCTTCATGGTGCTGTCTGCTGCTTGAGCCTTTTTCATCTCTTCCGGATGAGTATTTATAGGATTTTCCTCCATTTTCTTGGAGCTTGACCTGGTCTGGACTGTTGCCATAATTACAGGTTTTACCGGTTCTCCTAAAAAACATACCTACATCCCAGGATTATTGGGTAAATAGGATCATCCCTCACCGCTGCTTTGATCTCTCCTTCCACATAGCGAGACCTAACATTGATTCTGGCTATGGGCAATGTCATGGTTCCTGCTCCTTTTACTGGTCCTTGGATTTCCACTGTTTCTGTGGTTATCTGTTCATGGCTCACCAGAGAAGAACACACGACCGAGTCAAAGTCCAAGCCTGTGTCATATAAGCACAGTACTTGAGTGCCATTCATGGTCACTTCCTCACAGACAGGGGGATGATGGAGGTCATTCTGACTCACTTCCAGTTCCTTCCTTCCCTTGTTCTCTGTCGTAAGACATGCAGCGTGATGAGTAGATTTTTTCCTTCTGCATTCTGCAGTATTGTGGTTGCTCATTTTACAAGTCTTACACCACTTATCTTCCTTTCTTGAAGGTCTCCTGTCTGATCCTAAAGGGGTTCTTTCCTTGTAGTTCCATCTTGGCTTATTCTTGAATGCGTGGTCCTGGTTGTGGCCACTTCCTTCAGACATTGTATAGCTTTGTGGTTTCTTAAATACTTCTACATGTTTCTTCTTAGCACCTTGATTCATGGACTGAGCCAGTTGGTGGCTTTCTGCATAGGTGATTATGTCATCTAACCTATCTCTTTTATTCTCTATCAGGAACTTTTTAGTTTCAGGGGCTATGGAATCTAGTAGTTGTTCTATCAACATCATCTCCTTTAGCCCCTCGAAATCTGGAGAAAAGTTTCCTAACTTACACCACCTTAGTAGGTAAGTCTCCAATCGTGTCGTAAATTGCTGATAAGTCTCTCCGGCCTCCTTCTTAGCAGTTCGGAATTTTTTATGATACGCCTCAGAGTTCTGTTCATAACGAACAAGCAATGCCTGCTTCAGGGCTTCAAAGTCTTCTTGATCTTCCTTTTGTAGTTTCAAGAATACTTCATAAGAGACTCCTCTCAATCCTTGAGATAGCTTAAAATTCCACTTTTCCTTTTCTAAACCATAAGTTGTGGCAAGCCGTTCAAATCTATCTATATAAGCTTCTATGAAGTCCTCCTTCTCAAAAAATGGGTCCATATGAAAGTTCATGGCTCCATTTGAAGTACTTTGGTTGGAGTTACTGTTGTCGGAGTGAGGTGAGGTGCTCCCACTGGAATTAGCAACCGATTGAAGTTCCAGCTGCCTCATCCTCAGCTCATGTCTTCTCTCAGCCTCCAACCTACTAAGTTCAGCCTCAACCTCTAACCTCTTAGTTTCAGCTTCCAACTGTAGCCTCTTAGCTTCTCTTTCCGCTTCTGCTTGCAACCGCCTTTCTTCAGCCTCTAATTTCTTTGCTTCTCTATCAGCCTCTAACTTCTTTGCTTCAGTCTCTAATTGCAACTTTCTTTCTTCCCTGTCCATATGCTTATCCACTTCCGTAGTAACATATTGGATGAGAGCTTCACCTAACAAACCAAGTTCTTTACCCATCTGCATGATTGCAGTTTTGAACTTTACCAAGTCAGCCATGGCGTTACGTTGAAAGGAGTATCTAATGTTACTACTAATTAATTACTTAAGCTAACTTAATTAAAATCGTACAATATTCCTTCAACCAAAGTGAGAGACCACTGTTTTACTTGTGTACTACAATGGTACTTTTCAAAGAAATTTATAATTTACTTTTTCCAACAACAAAAAATGTTCTATTCCCAAGACTTCCTATGAGAAGAGAATACAAGAAAGATAGATACTGGCTCAGGATAATAATATTATCCCGCGAACGATCCCCCAAAATGTAAAGAAATGAGTTAATAAGAGTGGCAGATGTTGATAGAGTAGAAGACTAGACATGTAAATTTAGTCTACACAGGTATATCCCAGTCTCGGAGAAGAGCACTGGTGTAAGGATGGCACAGGTATAGCTATAGCTGTAAAGAGCACACGTCTGGATGGAATTAGTATAGATCAAGAGCTCTAGAGTGCTACCGTCACCTAACTATACTGTGACAACAATAATACAGCAAAATATAACTGTCAACAATAAGAAATTGACAAGTCATAAAATTACAATTTACTGAATTATTTATTAATGTATATCTAGTTTCTTATTTCTCTTTTGAAAATCGGAAGATCTCAATTAAAATGAAAAATACAAAAAGCAACAATATTATTTATAACTTTTTACATAAAGTTCATGACTACGTTAATCCTAATGTCTTTTGCCTGCACTGGGTTAACACAGATTGCACTTTTCATCACTACACGGTCTCTTTTGGGATCTCACAGGTTTTGGAATATTAATTAACACTTAGGACTTAGCTTGACAGTCCTGGACAATGTCCGGTAACACACGAGTATAGTTGGAATACAGCTTCTTGGATCTTATGTTTGGCTAACCAAGGAATGATGGAGCCAAATCACTTGAACTCCGTCACACACAGTATACGTTGAGTGGATGGTAGTTTCAGATCAGGCTGTTCCAAATTATACCAGTAAACCCCTTTTAGGATAACTCAGAAGTAAAACTGACTGAAGGCTTGGCAAAAGTTCAAACTGCCCGGCATAACAAATAGGAATGGTCTTGCTCAGGTGTTGATCCTTCTCTCTCTCTCTGCCTTCAAATTCGTCTCTCTTCCGAGGTTTTAATTTTGCGTGTGTAAACTGTCTGCCAAGGTTCCTCTCTATTTATACACAGACAGCGAGCGAGCGAGAAATCATCTCACGCCTGCGGCTAAAATGTTCGTTCCAACCGGCTTGCGCAGCGGTTTTGAGTTTTTATAATTTCTTCGTCCCTTTTCGTTCCTTTTATCTTTTGTATGGATCACGTATGTTGATACCTTACTTTAATTGTACCATCAACAGCTTCTTACCCTCCAATAATTTCCTCTATTGGGTTTGTCTTAGAATTTATATAATTTTTCAAAGTGGCTTAACTTGACAAAATATGATGAAGTGGTCTGTTCTCAAGCTTCTATCTTCTTTTTGCAACAACAGTGTAATTAGTTGTTTGAAAGGAAATAAATGTGGACTTCTCCGCTCCTAACGATACTATTATCAACTCTTTCTGATCATTCCTTCTTTTTATATGAATTTTATTCGTTAGCCATCAAAACCAAATATCGCTTCGTTTTTGTAGCCCGTACACAGTGCTAGAAAATGATAGAGAGAGGCACTCGCGTCCGTTCGGTTTAAAAGTATCACCAACCAAGAATTTGTCTTGCGTATTTTTTCTCGCCACGCGACACAAAGTGTCTGTCTGAACGACTTTGAATTCCCGCCAAGACTGATTAGCCTCTGCAATTTGTTTGAGCTATTACGAGGTAGGGAACCCGCCAGTAACAAATATTAATTTTCCCCACCTGTTTTAACATAAATTTTACAGTCGTTTTTTTTTGTTGCTTAATAAAATCTGTTGTTTTAGTTCTTTGTTCTAAGTGCAGACGAATTCATTTTTCCCAAATACAATACCCGCTGGCATAGGGGTGTGACCGTGGGTGTGATGATTAAGAGAACTGGTCCAAAGGCACCAATTAGCATATGTGTGTAACCGAGGGTGGACTGGTTAAGACACCAATTAGCATATGTGTGACCACTGCCGTGTCTATTGGAAAACTAGTTACGGCACCAATTATCCTATGTGTAACCGTGCTGAGTCTTATATTACTAGGTGGCAGATGGCAGGCCTAGTTGTGTGACTCACACCAGTCTCCTTGTATATCTTCTAAGTTTTAAGTTAGTAGTGTTTGGTACTGGCCCTCTCCGCCAGAAATGACAATTCTTGAATGAACTACTTTCCTTGTTACTTTCAACCCTTGGCTCGTTCGTACCCTTCTTGGTTGTTATTCCGTGAATGATCGTACAGTGATTTTATTATAGTGATTGATGATCAGGCATTCAACAACAATCCTTCATGGATCAACTCAAGCATTTATTTGTTCTCTTACAAAATCCTTATTTATTTGCATGTAATATAAATATATTTCAAAGATGCAGGTAATTCTTCATATAGAGCACACCTGCAGTCATATCATAGTTACCTCAAGTATATATTCTATATCTCAAAAGTATGTAGGCATTTAATCCCCTTTGTGCTTATCTCATCTCAAAGTACTTATTTAGCTTCCTCAAGCTCTATTTCATTTTGCCCAATCTGCCTCAAAACTCCTGATCAACTTTATGCAAAGTACTTTGTATTTCTATTCCTCTGGTACATCCTGGGCATTCCATTGCTTCTCTTCTTTAAACCTCTCACCCAGTACCATTTCATTTACTCATTTTTCTAACATATCGTCTTGTGATTTCTCTGCTGCGAATCAGGAAAATGTTCATCAAAGTGCATAATAATTCATAAAAGGTCAATACTTACAGGTGATTCCCTGAATCTCTCCTGTGAATACACTCACTAGTGACATTATAAAACAAATTCTCTTAAGTAGCATTTTTCTCTGACTATGAAACTTCTTAGTTTACTCATACTGTTCTGACTAATCTTCATGACATCCTCCGAATTTCCTAGGACTAGCATCTCCTAACCTATCTATACACCTTATGAGTTTACTTTGTCACTTCTAGTCTATCTGTGATAACTTCTACAGATCTTATCAAACTTGTGGCAACCGCACAACGTTCTTGTTTCTTCATCTTCAGAAATACACGACCGCACACTTGCGAGCAATAAACTGTTCTGCCCTTGACTTCTAGTCAATGCTCAGCTGATCTGTCCCTGTTTATCAGCTAAAACGATTGGTCGGCCTTATTTCCACTCACTGGAAAAAATTGCTCACGCTTTTACAACGTAAGCGAATTCAGTGAACTATCGTCTGTTATTTTTAGACTTCTCTCACTTTATTCCCGTGTGTATTTTTTCTCACCTCACTAAAACCTACACGGGACTTAATTCCACGTTATCTCCCTTTGACGTTTTAACTGAACACCATATTCTCTTCTTTAAAGCTTACTACAAAATCGTTACATGCTAATTTTCTCAAGCACTATTGAGAACCCACTAAATCTGCTTAACCCTAATTCAAGACTTTTATCCACCAACCGTAATATGCGGAGTTTCCTCCTTTCTCTCAAAGCATCCCTTCACTCATTCTATCTCCCTTCAACTAAGACAAATAGTCTGTATCCAAATCCATTCATATTTCCTAAACCATTTTTCTACACTCTTTTACTTGACTGAAACCAAATCATCGTTCATATAAACCTTGCTTGAAGCACAAATAATGCTTTGGGCAAACCCAACGGTGACAGGGGATCACCTAGAGCTTCTGTCCACGGTGGTATATACCACCCTGTTCACAAAGTTCCGGGACTCATTTTTTATCCGGAAAACCGTTATAAGGAGCTAGGTGATATTAACACAGTGCACGTGTCAACCACGTGCCACTATATGTACCAAACCTGAAGTTTGTAATTTCGCGCATGCGCTGTGTGGTAGCGTATAAGCGGATGTGACCTAGTAGTGCTCGTCGCGTTTCAAAAATGGACGGCAAAATTCAACAACGTGTGTGCGTTGATTTCTGCTTTCGTCTAGGAAAAACTGGTTCCGAACCTCTCGAAATGTTGCAAACAGCTTTCGGGGAGTCCTGTTTAAGTAGATCTAAAACATTTGAGTGGTATTCCCATTTCAAAAGTGGACTCCGATCCTTTGAAGTAAGCCCCCGTCAAGGGAGACCCTCCACCTCCCACACCGACGAGTTCGTAGCATGTGTGCAAGAAATGATACGCGCTGACCGACGTCTGACTATCAGAGAGGTTGCTGATGATATGGGAATATCAATTGGTACGTGCCATAAAATCGTAACTGAAGATTTGCACATGAGACGGGTGTCAGCGAAACTCGTGCCACGCCATCTGACTGAGGACCAGAAGGACGATCGGTTGTCCATTTGCACTGACCTCCTTGAGATAGCAAAAAACAACACAAATTTCATGTCCTCGATAATAACTGGTGATGAAAGCTGGGTGTACGGATATGACCAGGAAAAAAAAGCAAATGTCCTCCCAGTGGCAAACGAAATCATCTCCTCAGCCGAAGAAGGCACGACAGGTCAATTCCAATGTCAAGACCATGTTAATAGCGTTTTTCGACATTGATGGCCTGGTGCATCATGAATACGCCCCTATAGGACAGAGTGTCAATGCTGAATTCTACAAAACAGTCCTGCAACGCCTCCGCGACGCTGTGCGCAGACATCGCCCTGAGAAGTGGCGCACAGGCAATTGGCTTGTTCATCATGACAATGCACCTGCACACAGGTCTGTCACCACAAACGCATTTTTGACGAAACACAACATTCCATTGCTCCCGCATTCTCCATACTCACCCGATCTTGCTCCGCGTGACTTTTTCTTGTTCCCGCAACTTAAGAAAACAATGAAAGGTTTTAGATTCGATGACATTGAGCAGATTCAAGCCAACGCGACGAGACAAATGAGGGCTATTCCGCAAAGTGAGTACAAGAGGTGCTTCCTTCAGTGGCAGGAACGTTGGAATAAGTGTATACACTTACAAGGGAACTACTTTGAGGGAGATAGAACCAACTAGTATGTAAGTCTACTTATTCAATTCGAAAAAAAAATGAGTCTCGGAACTTTTTGAACAGGGGAGTATCAATTCCGTTGTTGACTTCTTGGTATGCTAGAACATCCAACTTTCAATATCTTCTCGCTCTTACTCTCTGTCCTTTTCTTTTTTTTCTTTTTCCTTCAATGTTTCTTGTTGTCACAGTGTGTTCCAGCTGTCAACTTCTCATAACATGTCCAAAAAAGTGACCTGTTTTCTTCTCGTATGACTAACAGGCGCTGGATTCCTTTAAGACTTTTTTATGAAACTGGTTGTGTAGTTAACATTCTGCTGTAAAACCACATCTCCATGGCTGTCATGGGTTTTCCCACATGTTTACTAATTGTTTATGATTCACATCCATACGTCAGAATGGCTTCAGAAAGCACTGAAGAACATTTTTTTTTCTTTTATTTCCAAAGATTTATTGTACATAATACTTTAAATTGGCTTAAACTCTGCTTTTGCTTGGCTATTCCAATGTTCACCCCTGAGATGATCAGGTTTCTCCAACATGTCCACGTGTGTTAATATGTTGTCCCATTTACTTTGATGGTTAAAGAAAAAAATACTCATTTTCCAGTAGAACAAAGTTAGCTGTTTGTAATATAAAACGAATAACTACATTTATTCTGTTAAGAAAAGAGCATAAAAACACTTTATTTATAGAACATTTTGTTCATTTTTATTTACAACTAAAGCAAATCTAGTTTTATTAATTGCAGTAAACTTTGTACAAAATGGAAGTTGCCTAAGATTTATGTAAAACAAAGGAATAACGGTTACGCAAAAAAAAAAAACCAAAAAAACAACGAAAATACATTATTGAAGCTTTATGTAAGACATAAATGGGTTGCGCTTTGCGTAAGCGGAAATAAATTGCACTTTATGTGAAACAGAAGTGAATAAAATTAGATACAAGACAAAACTAGAGAAACTATAGTTTACTAATGTTTGCCTACAGTTTGAAGTAATGTAACCTTGAACTTGGAACTCATGGAAAAATAAACAAAGATATTGACGCTAAAACTGATGGTCTGTACTAGAGCCGTAAACGACCAGAGCACGAAGAAAACATTAGCATATTTTCCAGTGAAGCTAAAATCAGGGTTGTAAGCCATAAGAAAGAAATTTACTGTTGCTGGCGTGTAACAAGCAATAAAAATTAGTGAAATCAATAAAACCATTTTTACAACTTTCTTCTCTTTCACAGAAGTCATTTCCGGTTTTGATGTGGTCTTTGCTATGGAAGATTGGCGCCACTTCTGCTTCTTGTTCAACTCCGCTATCAGGACGAGAGTGGAGAAAAATACCGCCATTAGAGAAATTGCTGGCATGGCCACGCTATGGATAGGAAATGTCACAGTCTCAACAATAACTCGGCTTTCTGTATACACAAGACTCAAGATCGTTTTGTTTCGGCTTTGATCGTAGATCATCTCCAGCTTGTTCACGAAGTAGAACGGTGTGAAGAGGATGAACATACCGAGGAAGATGGAGAGAATGATGACCTTGGTTCTGAGAGGGGTGATGATGTCTTTGACCTTTAGAGGTAATGTGATGCAAAGGCATCTTTCCACGGTGATAAATGTGGTGACGAAACTGGTGACTCTGTTAAAAACGCAATTAAAAAAAAAATTTAAAACAAACAGATCTTTAATATTGCAAGAAGGAAACTTTATAACGCATAGTCATAACTATCGTCAATAGTATTATTTTCATGTTACTCTGTATGAAGCATAGGGTAATCACTGCTTTTAGTCTTACGATGTCTGCATCAAGATATTATTGTGCTCGTGCAGCGATAGTTTCAGTACAATTTATTTTTTCATGGTGAGGTTGCCAGTGGCATTAACAACCTCATATTAGACGTCTCACAGACAAACTCTTATAACAGTGGTCTTTGTAGCACTTTGATTGACGTAATGAGTTTGCCAGCCTCATGCATTGCGTTATAAACGTTGCCTCTTACAACGTTATTGAGAGAGTAGTTTTATGTTTCCTTTATCTCCTAACACACCTCCAGAAACTGCACAAGTCAATGCAAATTATTAACCTAACATCAATTACTAAATTTGATTGTATCAGTTTGCCGTGTAGCCTTCTTCTCTTCTTTTTTTTTTATCCTTAGCCTCTGACTGTCAAAGCCGGCTACACTATCGTGTAGCCTTATTGAGCCCCAAGAGGGGAGTACAGAACTGAAGCACTTCCATCTAGTATGCTTATCTGTTGCGTGATAAATTCTCGCAACATCGTTTTATTTCAATATCTGTTTTATAACGCAAGGGCAACAACTGCTTGGAATTTATAGTCACTTTTCTCGGTAAGCATTTGTCTTCTCGCGTTGGTATCGAATGCAGTTAAGTTTGAGCTGTGGTCGTTTTGCGCTGGACTGCGCATGACTTGTCTTGCTTCTTTGTCGATCGGTTTCCGCCCACGACTAGTGGAGTGAGCGATTTGGAATGGCGAAAGAGATGCCTCGTTGAAGAGGGGATCTCCGCTATTTTTGTTCTGTCAGGGATGTGTAGTCCTCTTAATGGATATTTCGTTTATTCGAGATAATACCTCTAGTGTTTCCCACATGTCGGGAGGCGTGATATTTCTGTGTATTTCATGAAAGCAAGGTAAATTGACTCTTTCATTAACTCTATTGATTTTGGGTCGTGAGCGATTTCGATTCATAGCCTGTCTGCGAAAGTCGTCGTCACGAGATGTTTTCCTAGCTCACATGTCGCTGCATTGTACTGCATCGGTTGATGCAGGTACCAAGGACCATTACTTGCTACTTTGTTAAATGAACTAGGTTTGGAAAACCTTTATTATCTAGAGGATATTTTTGAGGACATTATTTATACTTCGGCAGACGTGTCTGTCTTGCTGAAGTCAAACTAAGGAGAGTGAACTGATCTCATACATCTGGTTATCTCCTGGCTGTTATAGAAAAGGATGGAGTTTTCCACCTGACTACATTTACAGCACTATGAAATATAACATGCATCTGACTCATCATTGTAATGCTGTCTACCGTTTATTGCTGTATTGAATGTTGCTGTGATAATGACTGTTTGATGTGCCTACACATTTGCGTAACCATTTTGTCACTGTGGCGTCCACAATAAATAATGAAGAAAAACGTCAACGGCTGTTTCAAGACTCATTGACTTTATACGTCGTGAGTTTACTGACGTCCTATGTGGATTGCCCTGTTATTGTTGCATGAACATTGTTTTGACTGAACACATCTACACACTACACAAAACCAGACATGCGGATGCCATCCATCATCATATGGCATCACGCATCATTTGGTGGCCATAAGCTGGTTTGATTCTGGTACTAGCAAACACGGGGTCCCTTACCCACTTCATTTTCAACAAGAATTCATCAGCATCCTTCAAGAAATTAACATTCTTCAATACAGTCAACATCTTCAAAATTTTCAAAGTACTCGGCGTTGCCCGGTAAAAGTCAAATTTCAATTTTTTGACGGAAACAAGAATTTGACAGTACCCGGCGTTGTTACATGTTGCCGGATAACTCGGACTGCTGTTATCTTTTACGCAAGTCAAGCAAGTTGCTGCTGTCAAGGTTCCAGTACTGTCGTTTTTTGAGAAGGTCAAGTGCCGGTTGAAACGGGTTGTTTTCTGAAGAAGGCCAAGTACCGATTTCCATCAACTTACTTTTGGATTAGAAGGTCAAGTGCCGAAACAACTCAACACACAGTATTTCAGAAGCTCTTGTACCATCGTGTTAGCAGTGGAAGCAGTTCAGATGTGCCATCATCGTTGGAGCTTCGCTCTTTAGGACGTTGATTGACATCCGTTTTTCTGCTGTTCTACGATTGGAAGCCTATAAGTTAAGTGGCCTGTTTGTATGTAAACTGTGCCCTTATACTTCTGCTGAGTCTTCTGTGTATCATCTCATTCTATATTTTTTATGTTTATATGTTATTTGTATATTTATATGTTTATATTTCAGCGGGTTCTCGGTTGGGTGGTGTCTCCGTTAGATTATGCCACGTCATAGAGGTCGTCTATTGTGAGCGTTTTCTGTAAGGTTTGCAAATTTCCAATACTGGAATTTGCTAAGCGACTTCTGTTGCTATTTATGTTAGCTGTGATGACATGTTTTAATATTGTTTTCGTTATTATTTCGCATTCTTTAGTTTTGTTTTGATTTGTTTGTATTTGTTAGCCTACTCTTGTCTATAATTTAGTTTCATACAACATTTTTGTTTATACACTATGGTGTCATGTATTTTGTTTAATTCTATCGCAGATATCGTCACATTTTTTGTGATATTTCATTAATTTCTGCTTTATTTTTAGTTGATTTCTGCGAAAGTTTTTGTATTGTTGCTGATCTTTGTTATTGTTTACATTGTTATTGTTTACATTGTTTGTATTGTTTACATTTTCAATGTTTACATTCTGCATGTGTTTACATAGTCATTGTTTACAGTTATAGTAATTAGTTAATGGGCTATGCTAATGCACTGTTACTACTATACTGATGATAAATGAATGATGAATAGTGTCGTGCACTATTGAATGAGAAGTGCACTTATGATCAAGAATTGAGTGCTGATATTTCATATACAAGTTCTTTGATTGGAGACTTGTTTCCCACAGAGACTGGGATAATATAAGGTGATGTGAATATACAAGTGCTTAATTAAGACTTGTTACACTTAGGTTTGAAATAAATTAGTTAATTATTTCAGGTTTTGGACTCATATGTTAGACAACATGTCTACATTTGAGCACTTTATTGAGCAGGGTAAATTGCTTGGGAAGACTGGTGATAAGTTAGAAGAATTTGCAACTGCTCGATATGATAAAGCAATGGAAGCTGAACAAAAGAAACTGCAGATGCAGGTGGATGAAAAAAGATTCCAAATGGAAATGGAAAAACAAAAAAGGGAATCAGAAGCTGAGGAGAGAAAACTCCAGCTACAGCTAGAAGCTGAAAGACTTCAAAAAGAGGCTGAGAATAAAAGACTTGAAAAAGAGGCTGAGAATAAAAGACTTGAAAAAGAGGCTGAGAATAAAAGACTTGAAAAAGAGGCTGAAAATAAAAGACTTGAAAAAGAAGCTGAAAATGAAAGACTTCAAAAAGAGGCTCAGGCTGAGGAAAGAAGATTACAGAGAGAGTCTGATGAGAGGAAAGAGAAAGCAAAAATGGAACATGAAGAAAAGGTCTTAGCTTTAGAGTTGGAAAAATTGAAATTGACAAGCATGAGTAATGGTAATGATTCAAACAAGGGTTCATCTTCTGGTAAGGCTAATAATGATACTTTTAAGATTAAGTTACCAACATTTAGTCCTTCCAGCGATGACATAATGTTCTATCTGGACAGATTTGAACAAGCATGTACAGCTCATAACATAGACAAAGCAAAATATGTTTATCAGTTATCAGGGATACTGACAGGTAAAGCTCTAAGTATATTAAATATGGTGGATGAACCTGACAAGAACAATTATGAGGTTGTCAGGGCCGCTTTGTTAAAGAAATATCAGCTTAACGAAGACGGCTATCGTCTACAATTTAAAAACATGTTACCTGAAAATGGAGTTGAATTCTCCGAGTTTATTGCAAGAATACGCATTACTTTCTCACGATGGGTTGAACTATCTAAGACGGAAAAAACTTATGAAGGACTTATGGACTTAATACTTAGAGACAAAGTCATGTCGTCTGTCAATGAGTCTTTCCTTGTTTTCCTTCATGAACGTAAACCTAAAACAATAAAAGAAATGGAAGATTTCTGTTGCCAATACGTAACTGCGCACCCACACATAACCATGGGTAACTCTAAGGTGAAAGAAGGTTTACCAGTTGCTTCGGCAGCTCCGTATGGTCAAAACTTTGCTCGTAGATCCCAACAAAATTTTGATAGAAAGAGTAGCGGTAATTTCTGTCAAAATCATGGAAATCAATTTCATGGTGATTCTTCTTCGAAGAATTGGAGACAACCTGATAGTACTCGTTACTATCACCCTAATAATTATAAGCATTTCAAAAGAGGATATGGTAATAGAGGTTATTCCTGCCGAAGACCTCAGAACCAAACAAATAGATGTTCGCATCAATGTGAACATGATAGTAATCGTGGAAACTGGAATTCGAACCAGTATAACAATTACAATAGAGACAATAATAACTGCAGAGATAATAATAACTCTGATAACTTCAGAGGTAATAATAGTCGGGGTAGATCTCAACACAAAAAAAGAGATATCAGCAGGCTAATGCTGTACAACAGGAAACTGAGGCAGCCTGTAATCATGTTGTTGATAGTAAAAACTTTGACGCTGTCACTAGTTCTGCTTTTGACTTTGAGAGAGCAAACAAATGCCCCCAATGCAGTACTTTATTCGAACCGGGTACCATAACTACTTTGAGTTGTGGTCACCCACTTCCCGCTCTTCCTGCTGCTGTTGCGCATGACGGGAGGGGTTCTTTAATTCTACATAAGGGTCTTGTTAATGATACTCCGGTCTCACTACTTTTCGATTCCGGATGCACCACTATTGGTGTTAGACAATCGCTTGTAGATCCATCTTGTGCTACAGGAAGGGTTATTAAATGTGTCACATTTGGCGGCACTCTAGAAAAATATCCTACTGCTGTAATTTGCATTGCCACTCCTTTCTTTACTGGAGATGTGCATGCTTGTCTCTTACCTAATCCTATTGCGGACCTTATTATTGGTCGTATTCACGGAGTTAGGGAGCGTACCCCACAGCAGATTGCTGCTTGGGAACATAATAACATGCAAGCTACAAATGCAGTAGTTACAAGAGCACAAGCTCTACAAACACCCGAAACTTCACTGAATAGTGATAATGAAGTTGATAGCCAAGATAGTCACTTAGTGATCACTCGTGACTCTTTCATAAAATTGCAAGAAGAAGATTCTTCTTTAAAAAAATTCTTCGTTCTTGCGAAGAAAGGTGATCCGAATCAGGATACAAATAGAAAATCTTGGATTGCAATGAGAAACGGCGTACTTGTACGTATGGTACAAGATTCGGCTACGTCGGCACATTCGCAAATTCTTGTTCCCAAGAGCATGAGAGTCCAAATATTGCAACATGCTCATGACTCGCAATGTGCTGGACATATGGGTTTTGCCCGTACGAAGTCGAGAGTCCTTGCGGCTTTCTTTTGGCCTTTTGTCAATAAGGACATTCGTATTTACTGCCGATCATGCAAGGTATGTCAGGAGGTCAAATCTAGAGGACCACGACATGCTGCGCCTATCCAGGCTGCTGACATTCCTATTCGGCCGTTTCAGAAAATGGCCATAGATATTATTGGCCCTTTTAAGGTCAAGTCGGCCAGAGGACATCAGTTTATCCTTACATGTGTCGATATGTGCACACGTTGGCCAGAGGCTATTCCTCTTAAGAGCATATCTACTACAGATATCGCAGATGCTCTTTGGTTGATATTTTCTCGCTTGGGGTTCCCCAGAGAAATATTGTCAGACCATGGCACCCAACTCATATCTGACACTATGTCACAGGTAATGTCTACCTTACATATCGAACGATCTCTCAGTAGTATCTACCATCCTATGTCTAATGGGTTAGTTGAGCGTCTGAATAGAACGCTCAAGACTTTGCTTGGTAAGATAACTGAAGATCATCCTCAAGATTGGGACAGGGTTTTACCCGCGGCTCTCTTTGCCTATAGAGAAGTCCCTAATGAACACACAGGATTTTCTCCCTTCGAACTTGTCTTTGGCGCGCGTCCACGCGGCCCTATGTCTTTATTACACGATCTCATCACTGCCGATGATATTAGCGATGAAACTCAATCCTCATATGAGTATGTCATTGCTCTTAGACAAAAGATCATTGAGGCATGTAAGCTAGCAACTGCTTCATCAGAAATTGCTAAAGAGAAGGCAAGGCAGTTTGCTAACAAGAATAGATGTCTACAACAACTTTGTCCAGGTGACAAAGCATTCGTCCTACTCCCCAGTAGGGAAAATAGACTTCTTATTGCATGGAAAGGTCCGTATGCAATAGTCTCTCGGATTTCCGATGTTGACTATGTGGTCGATATTGATGGAAAGCATAAAACTTTCCACATAAACATGCTTTCGGAATTTCACGAACGTCCGGACTATTTGCTGCCTATTTTCCAGGCAACGGATGATGCTCCTGCACCTCACGGTCATTATTCATCCCTGTCTGTCATTCAGGATGAGGAAGCTACCTTCTCTGATGTCAACCTTCCCCTTCCAGTGGTTCCATTACATTCCACGGAATCTTGGAAAAACGTTTCTGTTTCTCCTAATCTTTCTGGTGACGAACATCGACGAGACTTGTCGATGTTACAAACATTTCAGGATGTTCTCACTGACATTCCTGGACACACAGATGTCATAGAACATGACATAATTCTTACCGACAATAATCCAATTAGGGTTAGGCCGTATCCTATTCCTATACACTTTCAGTCGCAAGTGGAAATGGACTTGGATGAAATGATTCAATTAAATATAATTGAACCATCGACTTCACCATATTCTTCTTCCATGGTTATTGTCCGGAAGAAGGATAAGAACATACGAATTTGCGTTGATTATCGCAAATTGAATCAGGTCACAATGTTCGACGCTGAACCGATGCCTTTGTTAGAAGATCTACTGATTAGACTTTCTAATTCTAGATTCTTCACTAAACTTGACTTGTCTAAAGGTTATTGGCAAGTGCCTTTAGCAGAGCATGCCAAACCTCTTACTGCTATTTCTACACCTAGGGGTCTATTTCAATGGAATGTTATGCCTTTTGGTCTCATGAACGCCCCTGCCACTTTCGTTCGCATGATGCGTCGAATTCTGTCACATCGTTCGGATGTCATCGCATACCTAGATGACATCTGTCTCTTCAGTGATACCTGGGAAGATCACTATTTAGGGTTATATGACTTACTGTCCACTCTACGTGAGAATAATTTGACAGCAAAACCTTCTAAAGCTTTTGTTGGTTTTGGTGAAATCTCTTTCCTGGGTCATCGTGTTGGTCATGGTCTCTTGAAGACAGAATACCACAATACTTCCAAAATACTGAACATCTCTGTTCCTAAAACGAAGAAACAAGTTAGGAGTCTCTTAGGTTTAATTCAATTTTATGGGAGATTTATTCCAAATTTATTTTCGATCATGGCACCTCTCTCAACATTGTTGAAGAAAGGTTCGCCTAATCTGGTCCGTTGGTCTGAAGAATGCCAATCTTCACTAGACCAAATCAAGAATATATTTTCTTCTCCTCCCATCTTAAGATTACCTACTCTTGATAGGACTTTTGTTCTTCGGAGTGATGCTTCATCCACTGGGATTGGAGCAGCACTGATGCAAGAATATGCAAATACTCTGCATCCTGTTATGTACATTTCTAGAAAACTAAATGCGGCAGAGAGGAACTACTCGGTTTTAGACCGTGAGTTGTTAGCGATGGTTTGGTCAATTCTAAAGCTACAAAGATTCCTCCTGGGCGCACATTTCATTCTAGAGACTGATCAGAAAGCTCTTGCAGCTATTCAGACTAAGAATTTGAAGAGTTCGAGATCCACTCGATATGCTATAGCTCTTCAACCTTTTCACTTCACGGTACGAGCTATCCGTGGTGCGGATAATGTGATGGCTGACATTTTGTCTAGATGCCCACATGACTCCAACTAATACTTCTGTCCTATATTTCCATATATTACAGAGTCATAACACACCTATATTTCTACAATAGATTAGCACATCTGTACTTACTTTATATGTACACACTATCGTGCTTTGTTGTCATCTTCTTCTGTTCGTTTTTTAAAATGATAGAGGAGGACTGAGTAGTTAATATAAGGGCCGTTAGTTTACTAAACAGCCACAATTATTAATAATGTATTGTACCTTATGAAGCATATTAGTTATTAATTAGCATTATATTGCTTGTACTTTCTCAGAATGTCATTGTTGAGCTGAGGACTTACCTTACGAGTTCTAGATTGTGTACTTACCCTCGGAATACCAGAGCATATGTCCTGGATCGTCATGTAGTTTAACTTTACTATGTACTTATGTCATTACATGTCAAAGAATGTACTATTTAAATTTTCCTATCAGATTTGTACATCCATTTTTAAAGACAATATTAGAGTATGCTGTTTAATGATGATTATAGTAACTTGCATACGTATATTGTGTTTACATGCTAACGTGATGTGTGTTGGTGACACCTCCCCGATGTGAATATTTTTTGAGACATATTTATTTTTCTGTTGAGGTATATCCTCACCAGACACTCTATAATTAGCCTATTGTTTGGCAATTTAGTTAAATATCAGCGCATAATTCGTGCGTTTTGAGCCGCTTATCGCTTGCTCTTTGATATTGAAAAAAAAAATATGTTCCACATTTTTTTTTTTATCGGGAGGAGGTGGTGATATGTTGCGTGATAAATTCTCGCAACATCGTTTTATTTCAATATCTGTTTTATAACGCAAGGGCAACAACTGCTTGGAATTTATAGTCACTTTTCTCGGTAAGCATTTGTCTTCTCGCGTTGGTATCGAATGCAGTTAAGTTTGAGCTGTGGTCGTTTTGCGCTGGACTGCGCATGACTTGTCTTGCTTCTTTGTCGATCGGTTTCCGCCCACGACTAGTGGAGTGAGCGATTTGGAATGGCGAAAGAGATGCCTCGTTGAAGAGGGGATCTCCGCTATTTTTGTTCTGTCAGGGATGTGTAGTCCTCTTAATGGATATTTCGTTTATTCGAGATAATACCTCTAGTGTTTCCCACATGTCGGGAGGCGTGATATTTCTGTGTATTTCATGAAAGCAAGGTAAATTGACTCTTTCATTAACTCTATTGATTTTGGGTCGTGAGCGATTTCGATTCATAGCCTGTCTGCGAAAGTCGTCGTCACGAGATGATTTCCTAGCTCACATGTCGCTGCATTGTACTGCATCGGTTGATGCAGGTACCAAGGACCATTACTTGCTACTTTGTTAAATGAACTAGGTTTGGAAAACCTTTATTATCTAGAGGATATTTTTGAGGACATTATTTATACTTCGGCAGACGTGTCTGTCTTGCTGAAGTCAAACTAAGGAGAGTGAACTGATCTCATACATCTGGTTATCTCCTGGCTGTTATAGAAAAGGATGGAGTTTTCCACCTGACTACATTTACAGCACTATGAAATATAACATGCATCTGACTCATCATTGTAATGCTGTCTACCGTTTATTGCTGTATTGAATGTTGCTGTGATAATGACTGTTTGATGTGCCTACACATTTGCGTAACCATTTTGTCACTGTGGCGTCCACAATAAATAATGAAGAAAAACGTCAACGGCTGTTTCAAGACTCATTGACTTTATACGTCGTGAGTTTACTGACGTCCTATGTGGATTGCCCTGTTATTGTTGCATGAACATTGTTTTGACTGAACACATCTACACACTACACAAAACCAGACATGCGGATGCCATCCATCATCATATGGCATCACGCATCACTTATCAATAAACAGGATTTGTTGTGTCATGGGTTTGGCTTTCTCAACCAAGAAGTTACAGATTCAAATAAATGGGTACTTGCGTAAAACAGGCCTATCCAAATGTTAAGTGATCTGGGGTCAGTATAGTCGTTCTAGCCGTCTCATGAATCGTAAAGTGCCCTAAGCTATTTTTCCCTACTAATGATGTTCTTCAACTTCATACTCTGTTTTAACTCAGACGAACAACACGGAAGGTCCTGGGTTCGAGTCCTGGGTAAGCCACTCACGTCTGTTGTTTTTCTGTTGTCTAGTTTTCTACTTCTTTATTTCTTACGAGTGCCTGGAAACATACCTTTATGTTTGTCTAATATTTATTTACTGTTTACAGGCTTCGGGTTTCCCTTCCTTATGTGTTATAAACACTTGATGTGCATTACTGAACCTAAGGCTGATGCGTTTTCAAGACTTTATTCTCAGTCCTTTGAACGAACATATTTACAGTAATCTGGTAATAATACAAATGCAACTTGCCTTTCATTCTTCGTCCATCTTTACGGGTCATGATTTTTGTCTCTGACTTCTTTGTCTTCATTAGTTTGCATCAAAAATCATATCCACATGACTGACAAAAATCATATCTACTTGACTGACTATTCATTTCTGTAGAACCAGGCTACCACCGGGGAATGTTCTTTTAGAAGTCGACAAGTTCTTGTTCTATAGAAAAGTCATTCTCTACACTTTCGTCTGTCTGTTACACATTCTCTAAGTTTCACAATAATTTATCGTCTAATGTCTTTTCCGGCACAGAATTCTTGCCAACTACACTGGTCGATTCTAGAGAGTTAAATTCTTCGTTACATACTAATGGATCATTGAGGTGTCTCTTGATATAATCTTGATCATGTCGTAATGTCGTTACTGGTGCCTCTATGTCGCATCTGAATACCACAGATGGTGGCGTAGTGTCTCGACAAGCTGAGTACCACTACATGTCTGGTCACTTACTGCAAGCAAAGCTGCATCTCGAGAGACTAACTTGTCGCTCGGAAGTCTTTATCTATGTGACCCGATGTCACTATCCATCGTGACGTATACGTAACTCTGGTCTCTGTCTTATCTTTTAATAATTAAGTCACTTCTCTTAGATCGTGTTTATACATTGTTTTTTCTCGTCATAATATTATAATAGTGTGTTAATTCAACGGTGACAGTTGTAACAATATCACGAATGTTGAAGTGATGTTATTGAGGCAAACCCACTGGCCCAGAGAAACAACTCCGGAAGCAAAACTATACGGACCTCTGTATGAACTATAAAAGACAGTGAAGTTTATGCAAGAAACAACATTGCAGATATAGACAATGTATTTCAAGCGAACGGAAGAAGAAGAAGAACTGATGTCAGGAATCAAACACATGCGGTTGGAATAAAATGTGAAAAGAGGATTCCTTGCATTGGATAGGACACACATTGAGGAAACTTGTTAATAGCATTAGAAGCTAGTTTTTTTTTCTGAATAACCTAGACTAAGACAGGGAGACCAAATGAAATGGAGACAGGAACAGCAGACAGAGGAGAAAGGAACTGCAGACAGAGGATAAAGGAACTGCAGACAGAGGAGAAAGGCATGAAGAAGAAAAGGAAACATCTTTAAAGGATGGCACATGACAGGAGGGCTAACCGTATATTTTGAAGCCCTATGCTGTTTACGCAGATATAGAATAATGAATGACTGAAGCTGACGTCTGTATTTTCAAGCCTGATTTTATACTTGATATAGATGTGAAATCGCCACGTTGTATCGATCGGCACGACCGACAGCGTCGTTGCTGATAATTGGTGCTTTAAAAAACAAACATGTTTCTGTTGTCAACATTAAATTTTTCACTTTTCGCTCCTTATGGACCATGGAGACATGACTACAGCTATCTCCCTTACAGAAAACCTGCGCTAAATCATTCACATGCTCTTGCTGAGGTAGTTTTCGTTGCAATTTTTTTAATGTGACGAGGTTGCCAGCCTTATCCACAACCCCGATTAGTCGCCTCTTACGACATGCATGATGGAGTAGAACGCCTATTCTTTCTTCTTCGCTTGAGAGACCCCCCGGGGACAACACGGGGCAACATGAAAATTAACCTGTTAAAAAAGGCGTGTGGCCAGCCACCCGATAAGTACACCACGTCAAAGGGGTTAAAGTTCAAATCAGAGTAGGCTAGAAGGGGGTTGAAACCAACACTCATCCAGAACATGGTTGCAGCGCAACCCAAATCTGCCACAGCAAGGCCTGAAAAGGAAGAAAAAAATCAATGCTAACGACTGATCTAAATTGCATGTGCTGCGCAGCTGAATACAAATGGAGATGTTAACACTTTACCAACAGAACAAACTGTTTAATACAAACTTTAACAGAACAAAAACTGGTTTCTATAGTATAGCGCTTAATAGAGAAGCACAGAGTGTACACTGCTCTCATATAACCTTAATTTTGTGTTTGTGCTGTACTGAGAGGACTTCCACACTTTCATCTTTCTCAGAATTGTGTCCCTCTCTGGGCATTAAATGTGGACCCTTTGAGCCTGTAATAGAGTGTTCCTAGGCTTTATCGTCCTGTACTTATTTCATCATTGCTCTTATTTTATTTTTCTCATATGTTTGTTCTTTCATCATTTTCTAAAGTTATCTTTTCTTATCACGGTTTCTACTTAAGTGTGACTTTAAGCACACCTTTGATATTTTCCAACCTTAGTTTATCTTGTGCAACACACCTGGCTCTGTAGACAAATTATTGTTTGGTGCGGGAAACAGCCAGATGGACCATAGAAATAATTTGTTTGATACTTTAATAATCTGTTTCCATAAAACAGGTGTCACTAAATTTGTACAATAGTATGCTCGCATGAGCGACCGGATACAAAGAACTCGTGATGCACACAGGAATGTTGGTTGCCAGATGGTAGTTTACGTTGAGAGCGGCATGTTGTCTACGTAGGGTGGAACGAAAGAGATTTACGGAAGTCGCTCGTGCCAGCAAAGCGACATATGGAAACTTCTCTTGAGCCGCAAAATGAGGAAGACTTGGGGACAAGGGTGGATAATTTCTATATCGGGCAGCCAATCCAAAACCATGGTCCCCAAATAACCATCAAGGAAGCGAAGAGATGATTGAGAGAGGTTACCCACTTTTAGCGATATACTTGCATTGAAATTGCAAAAAGACGGACGACGAATGAGTGGAGGCAGGGGCGGAGTCATAGGACACAGCCCAGAATTGTCAAAAATTGACAAAAATAGAAATATAACGACACGTTTACCAGAAGTCAGTACGATTTTGCCAACATCGGGGAGCATAAGTGGAAGACTTTTGTGTCTTCAGTCCTGCAGAAGTCGTCCATTTAATCTTCATTAGATCTTTGCAGTCAAACTATCATGACTTATGATCAATGTCTTCTTCTTTCTGGGGTCTTTAGCAGCTGGCTTACAAAGTTCACAGTGAACATCATGCCTAGTGGTGTCTTTTAGGACTGTAGTGAAATTGACAGAGATACAACGGTAAAATACATCCAAAGATAACATTTAAGGATAAAAACATAATGCGTAGGCTGCGAATAGTACATGATCGCCTAGACCGCGGGTCATCATCCTCCATAATAATTGACTTGCTAGACAGGAGGGGAACGGCGGATCAAAAAGGAAAAAAATATGACTGGAAAGATTGCGTGAGACTAGAAAGGCTAAGGAGACGCAATTGGGGGGGAAACGGAGAAAAGTCACGTTTCCCAAGTTGACATAAAAAGTAAGCAACTCGACAGAAGGGACCATAGATATGTTACGCCACAGTCATTTATTGGACGCTTTTGCGATACCAAGCCCTTGATTTGAATTCAGCGGCTAAACGCAGATGTTAGGAATATTACAAAAATTAAAAAGTATTTTTTTCTTAATATTAATGTTAGGAATATAAAAATTAGTTGGCCGGATGGCCTATTCTGAGCAGTAAACTAATATGTTCTTAATTTTACAGACGGATAGATAATATTGAAGATAATGACAAAAGACAGTGTAGTTTACATCATCGACAGACTGTATTGAATCTAAAAGTGTCGCTATTTTGCACAAAAAAACACGACCTCGAGACGCAGGTGTTCAAATCTACTTGGTATGGAGGAGAGGGGATATTGTGGTGGCTGTGTCTAAAAATAACTTTTAACGACAAAATTTTGGAGGGGAGAGAAAGGTTGGTTCAAAAATCAAGTACATTTTGTAGAAACACAAGTAGAGACGGACAGACTAACAGATAAACATCCATACTTGACTGAAGCATGACTGAAATGACTTTAGTGTAGGAAATTTGAAATTCAAATAAACCTAGGCAGTGATTGGCCACAGACAAGCATATTGTCGGCGCTTAGACGCGGATTTGGGGTCATTTCTCAATAGTTGTTCAGTGATAGACACAGATTTTAAAGTGTGGTGATTTCCATATGAAAGAAAGTGTAAGAAGTTTAGGGACGCCATACTATAGCCAGCAGCTCAGCTGAGTTTTGCTAGCAATTCTGTGTTATTTATTCATAATCTGGTAAGATTGAAATTATTTCCTTATATATTTTGAATATTGTTTCATGTTCAAGTGATTTGATACTGCCATATCGAAATCTAGCCTTACAAACAAGTAGGGATTTGCTCTAGACCCCCCGCCCAAGTCAGGGTCTAGGGACCAACAATGTACATAAACTCCAGCAAGGGTTAGGCAAGACAGATCAAGTGTTGAGAATAATGAAACATATTACCTATCCTCTTTTAGGGCAGACAACTAATAAATATTTTTCAGAATCTATAGTCTGGGAGGATCTATCTGATGTAAACCCACCATGGTAAATGTGCTGTTTGGTCAGAGAGATCTGACCTGTCTGTATGATGTGGTTGTTGTGTCAGTGTTGTGTCCAGACGTGGGTAGAGAATAGATTTTGACACATGGCCCATAATTTGATTGCAGAGCTGTGAGTTTCTGTTGTCAACAAAGCAGTGTCTATTCAGTTGGTGACTTTACTCGAGTGTATCTGTGCAGTACTTGTGACAGAGACCACCATTATTGCCCGCCAGCACGGAGAGGTGGAACCATCAGATTTCAGCACCAGAGCTACAACTACAAGATGAGTGAGCCTCTGGTCTGCTGGACATTCACCAACGCTGTGTAGTTACTAATACCCCATAAAAATTCCCACCATTTTCTGGACACTGTGTAGTCAATATAGACAGGTGTGATGAGGCCACCCCAACAGCACAAACATTAACTATCCTCCCAAGTAGATGACTACTAGAACATTTTAATAAAACTAACTAGTATAGTACATATATATGTACACTATTGCATTTATGATATAATATTCCATGCATTTCTTTCATAATCTCTAAATCCTTTTAAGTTCTGGTCAACCTAAAAAATTGATCCAGAACAAAATAAATGTAATATAATTCTATCAAAAAATTTTACACACGTGAGTTAGTTCAGTGTATTTTAACATTTATTATATTATTAGTCTTGTTAAATATCTGTGGGTATATCTATAACCTATTACACCACACTACATATCATAACCCTAGACACTTTACGTAGCCACATTCATTAAAAAAAATTAAGTGTGAGGTCGTAGTGGTAGCAAGAAAGGCCTTCTGACAATTTTCAACTACATTTTATCTCAGGAGCCTTCACAGCTGGCCTCATACAATTACATTTAGTAATATCAACATCATACAATACCATCAAACACCACTACATATATTGGGGTCTTGTCCGGGGATAATTAGCCCAACAGTAATATTAGGATCTCCTGGTGGGAGAAATAAAAGTAGGGAAATAAATTGTAAAATTCCCTTTAACATTAAAAGTGTCCCTACAGATAAAAGTTGGTGAATCTTCACAGCCAGTAATAATTAATTAGTTAACTGGTTAGTTAGAATTAGTTAGACTATAGTCATAAGAAGTACTTAGTGTATTTACTGGTTAGAGATTTATCTTGTATATTATTATATTGCCTAAAAAGTATGGCGGAGCTGGCAAAATTTAGATCAGCTGCTGTGCTCACCGCGAAGGAGATGGGAATGGATGGTCAAATTTTAATTCAATACGTAACGGCTGAATGTGATAAATATATTGAACGGGAAGAAAGGAGATTAGAAAAAGAGGCTGAAAGAAAATTAGAGGCTGAAAGGTTAGCTGAAGAAAAGAGGTTACAAATTGAGGCTGAGACAAAGAGGCTGCAGATTGAGGCAGAAGAAAAACGACAGCAAAGGGAGGCAGAAGATAGAAGGTTGCAGAGGGAGCACGAATTACGACTAAGGGAGCTGGAATTACAAGGCCCGGCTCCTGAAAATGGTGCCAGCCCTTTTGCCTCAGATGCTACGCCCAGTCTGGGAGCCTCAAACTCAGCTATGGGGTTTCATTTAGACCATTTTGTTGAAAAAGACGATGACATAGAGGGGTACCTAGGACGTTTTGAGTTATTAGCTACTACATATGGGTTAGAGAGAGAGAGAGGTGGAGCTTAAAGCTATCACAAGGATTGAGAGGTACTTCTTATGAAGTATTTGCTAAAATGAACAGGGAAGACCAAGACAATTATGACATGTTAAAGCAGGCTTTGTTATTAAGATACGAGAAGAATGGTGAATTTTATCGTAAGAAATTTAGAAATGCCAAACTGTTGTCTGGGGAGACATACCACCAATTCTCTGCTAGACTAGAAACCTATTTGGAGAAATGGACGGCTCTGGGGAAGACCCAAGATCTTAAAGAAATGATCATGATTGAGCAATTGAGAGAGTCCATGGCTCCAGACATGAGAAAATTTCTCATGGAACAAGGTGCAGAGAAGTTGGGGGAAATTTTAAATGTTGCTGAGAGGTATCAGGCAGCCCAGGCAGAGGTAAGTGGTGCTAAAAAGAAGCACATAGACAATTTTAAAGCTCCACAGCAATTTAATAAATTTGATAATAGAGAGCAGGGAAATAAAGGTAGGACAAACTTTGAGCGGCCAAGAAATGACTATCGCGACAGAAACTCACAGTTCAATGACCAAAAGTTCAATGAAAGAAAACCGTTGAACCAAGGAAAAAGATGGTGTAAATGGTGCAAGAAGGATAACCATAACACCGAATTTTGTAGAAGGAAACCTTCAAACATTGCTGCAATGAAGTCGGGGACGCAAAGATTAAAGGTTAATCCTAAGGGACAACAGGAACCTTATCACCCCCCCAGTTTGTGAGGATGTTATTTGTAATTGGGTCACCATAAGGTGCCTATATGATACAGGTTTGGATTATGATTCAGTTGTGAAGTCTAGCCTAGTGGACCCAAGTCAGTATACCACAGAAACAGTGGAAATACAAGGGGCGACTAAGGACATACCACTCATGACACTTCCCATCGCAAGGATAACGGTGATAACTCGCTATGTGGAAGGAGAAATCAGAGCAGCAGTGATAGATGAACCAATCTACCCTCTGATATTGGGGTGTAGATACGTCTTCTTGGGGAATCCCGAGAAACCTGTGATCATGGCGACAGTGCAGACCAGGTCACAGAAGAAGGAGGAAGAAGGTGAACCTATAAATGCTCATCCAGAGGAGATGAGGAAGGCGCAGGCTGAGGATAGGACACTCAAGCCCTGTTTTAAAAAATTGCCCAAATGCCACACACCTCCGAGCAAGGGGGAATATTTCATGAAGAACAAACTCTTATACAGGAAGGCCGGAACTGGAACAAATGGTCACAACCAGCTGGTTCTTCCCACTTCATATAGAGATAAAGTGATGGAACTCGGGCATGCGATTCCCTTCAGTGGTCACATGGGGATCAGCGCCACAGGACAGCGTATAGCTTGTCATTACTTCTGGCCAGGGATAACGGAGGATATAAAAAGATATGTCAAATCCTGCCCAGAATGTCAAAGGGTAGCTCCAAAGCACTGGACTGCTCCTGCAACTCTAGGGGAAATGCCCATAGTGGGAACACCTTTTGAGAGGGTTGCAGTGGATATTGTAGGACCTCTCACTCGGACCAAGAGGAGGAACAGTTACATCCTTACTCTGGTGGACACTTGTTCTATGTGGGGAGAGGCGGTAGCCCTGCCATCAATTGATTCAAAACATGTAGCAGAGGCACTACTTACAATATTTACCCGATTAGGATTCCCGCATCAAATCTTGACGGATAATGGTTCTCAGTTCAAGGGGAAACTAACGGAAGAAGTTTTTAAGCTATTTCAAGCCAGGCACTTTCATTGTAGTCCGTACCATCCACAAGGGAACGGCCAGGTAGAGAGGTTCAACGGGACTCTCATTTCTATCCTGAGAAAGCTGGCACACGAAAAACCGGATCTGTGGGATCAATTCCTGCCCGCCGCATTGTTTGCGTACCGGGAGGTACCACATAGTTCAACCGGGATGGCTCCCGCAACTCTGCTATTTGGGAGGCCAATAAAAGGTCCTTTAGAAGCTTTATTAAGGACCTGGACAGATGAGAAGGCGGAAGAGACTGTTACCTCATCGTATCAATACGTGAACGAACTGACCACTCGTTTGAAAGCTGGATGGAAACTGGCAAATGATAATTTGAAACAAGCCAGGAAGAAACATGCAGCATATTTTAATAGGAAGGCAAAGGACAGGGAACTGGCAGTCGGAGAGAAGGTGCTGCTTCTACTACCCGGAAGCCAGAATAAATTACAAATTGGTTGGCAAGGTCCATATACGGTTCTAGAGAAGGTGTCTAGAACAAACTATAAAATTGACAAAAAGGGGAAGGAAAAGGTTTATCATGTAAACCTGTTAAAGAAGTATCTGGACAGACCACTCCAGGAAAGCACCCCCTTATTGACCTTAGCTATTGCAACCCAGATGCAAAAAGAACCACTCACCTCACATGAATACCCATTACATCCTTGTGAAACAGCAGCACAGGTAAAAGTCAGTAAGCACCTGACTAAAAACCAGAGGGAGAGAGTTCAACAGGTTCTGGAGGAACATACAGATGTATTAACAGATAAACCAGGCCATACAAATTTGCTACAGTATGACATGAAACTGGTAGACTCAAACCCAATCTGTATGAGAGCCTATTCTATTCCGTTCGCGAAGGAGAAGGCATTGAAGGAAGAAATAGAGTATTTGTTGAAGGAGGGGATTATTTCGCACAGTGAATCATCTTTTAGTTCTAGTGTCGTTTTGTTGAGAAAACCGTCTGGGGAACACAGATTGTGCATAGATTACAGGAAACTGAATGCTGTCACAGAAGGACAAGTGGATCCATTACCAGACACAAAACAGTTATTTGCCAGACTGAACAAGGCAAAATACTTTTCAAAGGTGGATCTTAGTAAAGGCTATTACCAGATCCCAGTGAAGCCTGAAGTGAGACCTTATTTGGCTTTTAGCACTTCGGATGGACATTATGAATTCAATATGCTACCATTCGGACTGAAAAATGCTCCGAGTGTGTTTTCAAGGATGATGCGCAAATTGTTGGATCCCCTGAATAACCCATGTATCACAAATTTCATGGATGATATTCTCGTCGCCACCGAGACATTTGAAGAACACATTGAAGCTCTGGAGATGTTGTTTGATAGACTTCGGGAGGCGAACTTAACTGCTAGGCCAACAAAATGTTGTATTGGATGCAAAGAGTTGGAATTCTTGGGACACACTGTATATCAGGGTAATATGACCCCTGATCCTAAGAACTTGGAAAAACTGCAGAGAGCACCTAGGCCACAAACAAAAAAGGACGTGCGATCATTCGTGTCGTTATGCGGATTTTATCAGAAATACATCAAAAATTTTAACGCTATTTGTGCTCCTCTGACTGATCTGACTCGCAAGGGACTTCCAGATAAAATTATTTGGACTGCACAATGTGAACTAGCGTTCCAAGAGTTAAAGGAAAAACTCACTAGCAAGCCTATTCTCAAACTGCCTGATTTGACACAGGACTTTGTCTTAAGAACCGATGCAAGTAATGTAGGACTCGGAGGGGCTTTGTTGCAAAGATCAGCTTCACCTGATGGGGAACTTAAACCAGTCGCTTATGCAAGCCGCAAATTGAATAAGGCGGAACAAGGATACTCCACAAGCGAAAAAGAATGTTTAGCGTTAATCTGGGCAATAAAGAAGTTTCAAATCTATCTGTATGGTAGGACTTTTGTGGTGGAGACGGACCATCAGCCTCTCGTGTTCTTGTCTCAGGCTAAGCATGAAAACGCAAGATTGCTGAGGTGGTCTTTGTTGCTTCAACCTTATCAGTTTAGTATCCAATATATCCCAGGCAAATTGAATGTCGGTGCAGATTTCCTCAGTCGGCACCCCTGTGATCAAAATTAGAGTAGTGGCAGACGTGAGGAGTAATTTTACCTATGTGTATCGCTGGTTTTGGAACTTGCCATAGGCATGTTTTCAAGTGGGGAGATGTGTAGTGAAATTGACAGAGATACAACGGTAAAATACATCCAAAGATAACATTTAAGGATAAAAACATAATGCGTAGGCTGCGAATAGTACATGATCGCCTAGACCGCGGGTCATCATCCTCCATAATAATTGACTTGCTAGACAGGAGGGGAACGGCGGATCAAAAAGGAAAAAAATATGACTGGAAAGATTGCGTGAGACTAGAAAGGCTAAGGAGACGCAATTGGGGGGGGAACGGAGAAAAGTCACGTTTCCCAAGTTGACATAAAAAGTAAGCAACTCGACAGAAGGGACCATAGATATGTTACGCCACAGTCATTTATTGGACGCTTTTGCGATACCAAGCCCTTGATTTGAATTCAGCGGCTAAACGCAGATGTTAGGAATATTACAAAAATTAAAAAGTACTTTTTAATTTTTTCTTAATATTAATGTTAGGAATATAAAAATTAGTTGGCCGGATGGCCTATTCTGAGCAGTGAACTAATATGTTCTTAATTTTACAGACGGATAGATAATATTGAAGATAATGACAAAAGACAGTGTAGTTTACATCATCGACAGACTGTATTGAATCTAAAAGTGTCGCTATTTTGCACAAAAAAACACGACCTCGAGACGCAGGTGTTCAAATCTACTTGGTATGGAGGAGAGGGGATATTGTGGTGGCTGTGTCTAAAAATAACTTTTAACGACAAAATTTTGGAGGGGAGAGAAAGGTTGGTTCAAAAATCAAGTACATTTTGTAGAAACACAAGTAGAGACGGACAGACTAACAGATAAACATCCATACTTGACTGAAGCATGACTGAAATGACTTTAGTGTAGGAAATTTGAAATTCAAATAAACCTAGGCAGTGATTGGCCACAGACAAGCATATTGTCGGCGCTTAGACGCGGATTTGGGGTCATTTCTCAATAGTTGTTCAGTGATAGACACAGATTTTAAAGTGTGGTGATTTCCATATGAAAGAAAGTGTAAGAAGTTTAGGGACGCCATACTATAGCCAGCAGCTCAGCTGAGTTTTGCTAGCAATTCTGTGTTATTTATTCATAATCTGGTAAGATTGAAATTATTTCCTATATATATTTTGAATATTGTTTCATGTTCGAGTGATTTGATACTGCCATATCGAAATCTAGCCTTACAAACAAGTAGGGATTTGCTCTAGACCCCCCGCCCAAGTCAGGGTCTAGGGACCAACAATGTACATAAACTCCAGCAAGGGTTAGGCAAGACAGATCAAGTGTTGAGAATAATGAAACATATTACCTATCCTCTTTTAGGGCAGACAACTAATAAATATTTTTCAGAATCTATAGTCTGGGAGGATCTATCTGATGTAAACCCACCATGGTAAATGTGCTGTTTGGTCAGAGAGATCTGACCTGTCTGTATGATGTGGTTGTTGTGTCAGTGTTGTGTCCAGACGTGGGTAGAGAATAGATTTTGACACATGGCCCATACTTTGATTGCAGAGCTGTGAGTTTCTGTTGTCAACAAAGCAGTGTCTATTCAGTTGGTGACTTTACTCGAGTGTATCTGTGCAGTACTTGTGACAGAGACCACCATTATTGCCCGCCAGCACGGAGAGGTGGGACCATCAGATTTCAGCACCAGAGCTACAACTACAAGATGAGTGAGCCTCTGGTCTGCTGGACATTCACCAACGCTGTGTAGTTACTAATACCCCATAAAAAATTCCCACCATTTTCTGGACACTGTGTAGTCAATATAGACAGGTGTGATGAGGCCACCCCAACAGCACAAACATTAACTATCCTCCCAAGTAGATGACTACTAGAACATTTTAATAAAACTAACTAGTATAGTACATATATATGTACACTATTGCATTTATGATATAATATTCCATGCATTTCTTTCATAATCTCTAAATCCTTTTAAGTTCTGGTCAACCTAAAAAATTGATCCAGAACAAAATAAATGTAATAAAATTCTATCAAAAAATTTTACACACGTGAGTTAGTTCAGTGTATTTTAACATTTATTAATATTATTAGTCTAGTTAAATATCTGTGGGTATATCTATAACCTATTACACCACACTACATATCATAACCCTAGACACTTTACGTAGCCACATTCATTAAAAAAAATTAAGTGTGAGGTCGTAGTGGTAGCAAGAAAGGCCTTCTGACAATTTTCAACTACATTTTATCTCAGGAGCCTTCACAGCTGGCCTCATACAATTACATTTAGTAATATCAACATCATACAATACCATCAAACACCACTACAAGGACAGCAACGGACCGTCTTCATTTTGTTCGATCGGCAGCCATCGTTCATGTGGTGCCCCCTCTCTGGTTCATGTTTTGTATCTGTGTCTCCGGCACGTAGCTTTAGACAGGCTTCGCTTTTCTTCGGGAGTCCTTAGCATGAAAGTTTTGGGCTTGGTGTTAGGGCCCTGTTAAAAACTGGATACTGGGACAGATTGGTGATACGACTGGTACTGGTGTAGATAGACTGGCTGAGTCTCACTCTTGAAGTTGTAGTATGGAAAGGTGAGACCTCCGGGCAACGCCGGGTACTTACAGCCAAGAATGTAGCTGTTCTAATATATGTTCCGCTGTTAATGACGTACAGCTAACGTCGGGCTTACAGATTGCCAACTAAGTGTGTGGGTGTGTAGATGCTCATAGACGCGAATGCCGTGTGGTATTAATTAAGTTGACAACCAATCACCCACACCAATGCACATATAGAAGTGACTGACATCTTAAACTTTGCATACTAGGAAATGCAGTAACAGCTGTAACGATTATACACTGTTTATTTGACTGGAACAAGAGACACGTAAACAATCCTAGTAAAAGGTACTTGGTACATAGCAAACGATCACTGTCACGAGTTACAGGGTAAAGTACATCATGGAACCCACGTATAACTATGCTCTCCACCTTCACTCCTCTGACAATACAATACATGAGCCGACTACAGTTCCTGGCTCTAAGATAATATAAATACTCCTCCAACTCTTCTGGCAATGCAATACATGAGCCGAATAAAGTTCCCGGCTCTAAATAACCTTCCAACTCTTCTGGCAATGCAATACATGAGCCGAATAAAGTTCCTGGCTCTAAATAATCTTCCAACTCTTCTGGCAATGCAATACATGAGCCGAATACAGTTCCTGGCTCTAAGATAATATAAATTCTCCTCCAACTCTTCTGGCAATGCAATACATGAGCCGAATAAAGTTCCTGGCTCTAAATAATCTTCCAACTCTTCTGACAATGCAATACATGAGCCGAATACAGTTCCTGGCTCTAAGATAATATAAATTTTCTTCTTACCTCCTCTGCTCTGGCAATACAATACAATATCTAATACACATTGCACAATCTTAATACGAGCCTTCTATCACAGGCTTTAGAATTATCATGGGGAGTCTTCAACATTTATATTCCATTAGAAATATCTCCCCGAAAACACAGTAAGTAAACATGGCTGACCAGCCCGGTCAAACGCCCAGAGCGAACTGTCACAAGATATTTCGCATATCAGTCCCGCCAAACAGTCACGCATGCGCCGTTACCGCGAACCATGAACTGTTCTCAATCTCGCAGGTATGAGAAGGTTCTGGAAAAAAAACAAGTCAAGGGAGATAACAACTAAATCTGACCTGACATGAAAAAATATTAATGTTTAAATCCCTTGCTTAAAAACTGACTTTTACCGCACCCCCCGGGGAAATAAATGATCAATTCATTATTTTTTTGAAAACATACATCGAATAGTAATAACATGAGGTTGGTAACATAAAAATATCTACACTTAAGTATCCTCTCCATAAAGTTATATAAAAATGAACAAAAGAGGGATAGGAGTAAGTGTAATGTACAAAAGAAAGAAGTGTAGAGAGATAACGGGATAAGTCTACGAAGAATCTCAACTTCAAAGAGGTAAGAAGTATAAGTACGCCATGACATCAAAAGAGAATAAAGGAAAAGTAATACGTGAACAAAGACCAGATGGAATACTAAAGGAAAAAGAAAAATGAAGGGAAGCAATGCCTTAAAAATAAAGAAAGCAGAAATATGTCATAATAAGCAATTACATGAAACAAAACATAGTATAAATGAATACCATTGTAATACAATAGCATATCTGATAAACTAAATTCTCTAACAAAAAATAATAGCATGATAACTCAGTCAACCATGGCTATTACTGACGCACAATCAAGCGTCGGGTGAGAAAAAGTACCCCACCATCTCAGAAAAAATCGTTTCTCAAAGTATCAATATTGTATATAGATGCTCCCACTAGCGCACAATGAAGCGCTGGGCACAAAAAGCATTACAATGACTGAAAAATGTACTTCCTCTCATGACTTCATGTATCTCAAAAAAATCCAAATGGACATGTATCGCAATGATAAATTACATAAAATAATGGTTTCATTACAATATTATACTTTCAACACCGTAAACCATAGCAATATTAACCCTATAGCAAAGAAGTTATACCACTTCATAATACAATATCATCTAATATAATATCCTATAGTAATGTACAATGTTGATAACAATCTTTAACAAGTACACTTGAAAGATGAGTTCCGAAGTCTCAGACCATTCTGTACGCAACAAGGCAATAAAGACATCTAAAGTAGCGTCAAATGCAGAAAGAAAAACTGGAACAGTCTTGATAAATCTGGTAACCGGTTGAGACCCTCAAAATAACAGCGCCGACTCTCATGGAACAGCATACGCTGAGAAAAAATACAAATCAACATCTCTGTTTGATAACCGTAAGATTTCATAATATATTACAGTTAATGTTAATCTTTAGCTATTAAATGTGGCCGTGTAAACTTCTGGCCCCTGTATGGCTATAATCAAACCTTCCTCCGCTAGACTAAAAAGGTAACAGAGAAAGTAGTACAGACTAATTTTAGAGTCATGACTAAACAGGGTTATACAAATGTACTAATAGAGTGTTAATGTCTAACAATGTCGTAGGTATATAAATAACCCGGGAATCTAAAAGAAAAACGAGAAAATGGTGGTGTATAATGATATAGAGAAAAGTGGTGAATATACACATGATACCTACGTCAAAAGGCCAATCTATGAGATGGTAATGATGATTAAGCGCGTCATGATGGCTGACAATCTGAGATTTTGCGCAAGACACAAGAGATGCCATAGATAAAGGCGAACATATCCAAGGCTGACCTAAAGTCATAGCCTGAGTAGTAGGCAAGGAAGCAAGCAAGAAACATATAATAGAGATACAAAAACAGCAAGTAGTAAACTTGGAACTACGTCGAAGTTTAAAAGAATAGCAGTGAGTGCGACAAAAAGTCGTAAAGGACGAAGATACTGAGCTTACCGGCCCAGTAAGAAAAGTAAAGAAACTCATAAGGTATAGGTATGTACTAACAATTAAGTTCGTACATGTGGCAAAGAAAACGCTAGTAATTGCAGTAAAGAAGTTGCAATCAACATGACTGGATATAG
Organism: Oreohelix idahoensis; assembly: GCA_024509875.1. Classification (NCBI taxonomy): domain Eukaryota; kingdom Metazoa; phylum Mollusca; class Gastropoda; order Stylommatophora; family Oreohelicidae; genus Oreohelix; species Oreohelix idahoensis. The sequence continues at coordinate 704,799 of JAMPIV010006853.1, forward strand.
ATTCAGTCGCAGGGATGAAATTAGTAAGTGTGTCCGGCAAAATCAAAGGATCTTCTTCCACAATAGTGGTTAAAGAAGAGTCAAAGTTAGAGTTGCGACGTACTGAAGTATGTCGAACTAGGCTAAAAGAAGCACCAAATTAGCAGAATGTATTTGGTGATACGATTTTGGCATAGTTCCTAAGGTAGAAGCAATAAGGTTATGTTGCCGTTCCCAAGCAGCAATTTGTACCGGCATACAAACCTTTACACCATATATCTGTCCGACAGTAAGGTCGGCGATAGGTGCTCTGAGCAAACATGCGTGTATATAACCAGTGAAAAATGGTGTGGCAATGTGGACTATGGCAGTCGGAAAAGTCTCAACTGTCCCACCGAATGTCAAACATTTCACCATATTACCTGTTGCACAGGATGGATGAACTAGAGACTGATTCCAACAGTTGCGCATCCAGAATCAAAGAGAACTAAGACTGGATTATTATTCACAAACCCCTTATGTAGAGTAAGAGACCCTCTTCCGTCATGCGCAGCTGCGGCAGAAAGAGGGGGTAGAGGATGACAGCAACTCAAGGTAGTTATAGCTGTAGGTTAGAACAAAGTTGTGCACTCCGGGCACTGAAATGCTCTCTCAAAATCGAAAGCAGAGCAACCAATAGCATTAGAGACACTATTATTATTATTACCTTGATTATTCACAACCTGGGGTTCTTGTTGAGCAGAGTTAGCCTGGCGATGCGATCTATTATTTGATCTACCGTCATATCGCGATCTGTCGCGGCTATTATCTCTATTGGAAGCATTGTTATTATTTGAACCCCAGTTTGCATTGTCGCGATTACTATTTCCCCTTTGATCAAAATATCTATTTGATGGGTTTTGCTGTCTCTGAGAAAAATTACCATAAGGTTGATAACCTCTATTGAAGTTACCTCTTCCAAAGTTCCTATAATTATTAGAAGAAAAATGTTGAGGACTGTTAAACTGTATCCAGTTCCCTGAAGAAGAATCATTACGTGATGGACCCCCTTGATTCTGTCCAAAATTATTATTACTCCTCCTATCAAAATTGCGCTGAGGTCTTTGAAATTTACGTCAAAAATTAGGACCATGTGGTGTTGCTGAAGCAACTGGTAAACCTTCTTTGATTTCAGAATTACTAACCGTTATATTAGGATGAGCTGTGACGTATTGGCTACAGTATTGTTCCATTTCTTTCAAATTAGGAGGCTTTCGATCATGTAGAAATGAATGAAAGGATTTACTCACTGACGACATAACTTTGTCCCGGAGTAATAAGTCCTTAAGGGCTTCATATGTGTGTTCAGTCTTTGACAGTTCAACCCAACGTGCAAACGTAAGGCTAATATCAGATATAAAATCTGAAAAATCTTTCCCTGCCTCCGGCAATAGAGACTTAAAGCGTAGGCGATAACCTTCTTCATCCAGTTGGTATTTTTTTAATAAGGCAGCTCTGACCACATTATAGTTATTTGCGTCAGTACCTTCTAACATACTTATAGTCTTCAAAGCTTCACCCTTAAATAACTTTCTAAGCTGTTCACAATATTGCGATTTATCTATTTTATGAGATTGGCATGAAAGTTCAAATCTATTTAGATAGAACGAGATATCGTCGCAGTCAGAGTTGAAAACAGGCAATGTAATATCATATGATTTAGTATTTGCCTTATTAGAAGTTGTTTGATTGTTTGTTTCATTTTGAGAATTACCCATATTTACCACCTTTATTTTTTTCCAGCTCCATAGCTAAGACTCTCTCGTCGTGTAACATTTTCTGTTTTTCAGCCTCCATTTGCTTCTAATTTCTGTTTTCTCTCTTCAGCTTCTACTTTCTGTTTTCTCTCTTCAGCTTCTACTTTCTGTTTTTCAGCCTCCATTTCTATTTTTTTTATTTTCAGCCTCTCTTTCTAATTTTTTTATTTTCTATTTCGATTTGGAATTTTCTCTCATCTGCCTGCATTTGCATTTGCAATCTCCTATCTTCAGCTTCCATTTTCTGTTTTTCAACTTCCATTTTCTGTTTTTCAACTTCCATTTTCTGTCTCTTTTCTTCAGCCTTCTGCGCCTTGGCATATTCAGCAAGTGCAAACTCTTCTAATTTCTCCTCAGTCTTGCCAAGGGATTTCTCTTGTGCAATGAAATAATCCAAAGTAGACATTATGCTAGATTATATAAGATAAATACCTTGTACAATAATTATAATTTGCGAAACTCACCTGATCCCATCTCCGTGGCTGACAAGTCTTTGCCCAAGAACTTGTATAATTACTTTACTTATCAATAATATAACTAATCACTTATATAATTATTGTGCATAACAATATTGACAGTGTATAACAACATATACCATACGAACAAGAATAACACGGACAAGATATAAGTACAAATGAACATGTTCACAGAAATCAACAAAACAATAAAGTAAAATAAAGCAAAAAATATTGCAAAACTTGCAATGATAACTGCGAAAAAAATTTACAATACAAGGAACAAAACAGTGTATAACGAATATAACTGAAAGATAGCAAGAGGTAGCAGACACTCACAAACAAATTAATCATAAACTAAAGAACAGAGAAAAATATTACAAAAACAACATAGGACATCTCGGCGCAACTAAACAAAAATCGAAATGACTGAATTTGGTATAGACACGAATTCAGACACACAGTCCCTGAAGAACGCTCCCAGATCTACTGACCGTCCGAGGAGGTATTAGCCATGGGCAGTTTCCTAAAGCAGGGTGCCAAATTAGGGTCCTTTTATTGCGCTTCTTTAAGTTCCATAGGTAACACATTTTGCGTAGGCTCCCGTTCCTTCTTGGTTTGCCCTCTTGTAGTTACTGCTGCCACAATCGGCTCTTCCCTTTTCCCAATAAACACGTATCTACCGCCAAGTATGACTGGGTAGATGGGGTCATCCATAACAGCCACTTTGATCACACCTCTGACAAAATCAGAGTGGATCTCAACCAATGCAATGGGAAGCGCTGTAGGTGCATCACTCTTAGAAACTCCCCAAAATGTGACGGTCTCTTCTGTCTCTTGACCGGGTTTGACCAGGTGCCTGGCGACAATGCAATTATAAGAAAGCCCCGTGTCAAATAAACAAAAAGTTTGAGAACCGTTCAAAATAACAGTACCTCGCGTAGAGGGTCTCTCTCCCTCTACAGGTTGGGAATCACTGTCAATAATTCCGCCTTGCGAGACTGTTAGCAAGCGTCCGATGCGTTTAGGCTCGGTGTGCTCGGTCTGATCATATGTCCCGTGCTCAGGGGGTTTCCCTTTGTCACCTTGTCCTTTCTGGCCCCGCTGCCATGTAGAACGGTTGGTTTGATCAGACTGTTTGTTGTTGGTGTGGTACTTGTTTTTTGTAGAACTTGGATTTTTCAGGAGGGGGGTTTTGAGGTCCAGTTTCTCTGTGGTTATTCTGGTTAGAAGCATGAGAAGATTGATCTAGCTTATTCTTTCGAAAATGCTCTTCTGTTGGTTTACGTTTTGTGGCCGGTAGTTCAGCCAGCGCATTGTGATATCGCTCAGTTTTTTCCAAAATGTCTTCAAGCTTTTCTGCACCCTGCTCAGCTAGAAATCTCCGGGTATCAGCAGACAAAGTGTTCTTTATTTGTTCTGTTATAACAAATTCATCCAGACCTTCATAGGTAGAGGGGAGCTGAGAAAGCTCAAAGCACTTTGTCAAGTATCCCTTCAAACGAGACGAGAACTGCTGAAAAGTTTCAGAGCTCTCCTTCCTGCTGTTGTGAAACAGTTGCAAAGATTTGCGCGCGTTCATTTCAAAACGCTCCAGTAACGCTTTCTTCAAGACGTCGTAATTGTCTTGTTGGCTGCTCTCCAGTTTGGCGTAAACATCATACGCACTGCTTTTCAAAGCCTGGGAAAGCTTCATATTCCAACGCGACCTCTCTAAACCGTACAGAGTTGCAATTTTCTCAAATTTTTCTAGATACGTGTCAATCTTCTCATTAGGACAAGGGAAAGGTTCTAGAGCAAAAGACATAGCGTTGAGTTGAAGAGATTGAGTGTTAGAAGGATAAGTTAAGGAAGAATGAGGAGAAGATTCTCCATTGATGGAGGTAGAGGCAGCACCACGACTTTGGAATTCTAGAGTTTTAAGAGCCAACTCATGCTGTCTCTCTTCCCTCTCCTTCTCATGCTGTCTCTCCTTCTCTCTTTCCTCCTGCTGTCTCTCCTTTTCTCTTTCGTTCGCCCTTCGGATTTCCATTTCCTCGTCCATCTTCTTCTGCTCTCTAGCTTCGGCTGCCTTTTCCTTCTGCTCCGCATCATATATCTCAAGTTCTTCCCTGACAAAAGCTTTCGCTTGTTCTCCGTCCAAACCTTCTTCTCTTGCCTCGTCCCTAAGGATCTGCCTAAGCTTTGCCCTCTCGGCCATAGTAAATAGCTGACTGGGACTAGTCGAGAAAGAAAAGAAGAAAAGGATATACTGGTTCCTACCACTTACGAGAAAATACCAAACAAAAGATGATATACTTTAACCTGGGATACCTCCTCCTATGATATAGTGTCTAACTATCGCTGCTATTCCTGGCTCTAGAAGCTCTAATAGCAAGCGACTATGCCAATTAAATGGTAGTTAAGAATACTCACTAAAAAAAGTTGCTACAGGGGAAATAAAATAATTATTGCAAAAATTTTAAGGAGAAAAAAAAATTCCCTTAATTTTAAGTCCACTACAAGTTCACCCCTGAAGTCAGTTAGGGTAAGGGAGGCAATTAACAGTACGTAATTGTCTGAACGCACTCCTTAGCTTAGCTCAAACACCTACATCTTCAGAACCCTGTGAATGTTACACAATCACAAACTTTACCAGCGTTTAGTATTACAAAATCAATAATTAACATATATTCAGACAAAATCAACCTGTAACTCAAATGTATATTACTAAAAAAATGCTGTGGAAAAACAATAATTAATTGTGTGATCAGCACGCCCATAAACAGATCGTTGGTCTAGGGGAATAGTTATATTTAAAGATACACAATACCACGAGACAATCACACTCTTACTCTATTTCAGAATAAAGAAAGAAATCATACAGACGAGCTGATATTTGTCGTGCTTGCTCGGGACTAGAGTTCAATTCCTAGACAAACAAACACTATTTGTCGTATCTTCTGCCTCTTCTAAGTTCAAAATCCCGATAGACGAGACCTCATTTGTCGTAGATTTGCCATAGGTGAATTAAGACTTAGGTTGATCCCTTCTGAATAGACATAGAACTAAGTGAGAGCTCAGTGGGAGGTGATAAAATAGAAATAGATTTCACGAGTGAGGTGGAGGAAATATAGTAGATTCTGTCTCTGACACTCGAGAAGCTTCTCTCAGTCAGCCTATCATCTACAACAGAGTTAGATTAGTCAGACAAATCTAATATGATATATATTAATATATATGTTCCTCACATACCCACACACATAAGTGACGACAGTAGACGCACAAACGTGAAACTATGACAATGAAAAATATAGATAGTTGGGAACGAACTGACCGACACACTGGAATAAGTTTATGAGGATTTTAATTATCATAATAAAATTCCATCACCACACATAAAAAAGTACATCAACACATATACAAATAGTCATAAAGTCAATGAATTGCTACAAGAAGGAGTGACCCATTGGTATGATCCGTTCCCTCGATGTATAGCCCACAGTCCTGTTAGAAGAAAAGTGATAGCCCCAAAGAGTCACGGATACATCTGCTGTAGTCTAATGATTTTCCCTTTAAAGGTATGAACAGACTTTGATACTCTAATCTATCCTAAGGAAAATATTGTTAGCAACAAACTTGCATAAAGAAATACAAAGTGGGTGAAATTTGGTATACCATAAAAAAGTCACTCGTTCCTGCTTTCTCTCTGTTCATTCATCAGGGATCCCTGTCTCACTTTCTTACCTAATGCCTGGATGGTGTTCGCCGTCTGGCGCACTTTATGACACACCCAACGTAAATCTGTAAGTTTGATGAAGCGGATACCCAGCTCTGCAGATCTTGGTTTCATCCAATGGGTCCGGGGAGCGTCCTCTTCATGCGATATTTTGTTCAGATTTCGTTATTGTCACTTTAATCAGTTCAGGTAAGAATTAGTGTAGTGGGCCCACAATGTCAGAATCACGAGGTTTCCCGTATTTAGGAAAAAGACCGGTTTGTAACTCCAATCAAAGGTAAAAATGCTTGGTCACACCACAAGGTTTCAAAAAATATGTCGGAAAGTTTATCGATTGTAATCTTTTAGTGGCCAAAAGGGCTGAAATGTACTTGAGGTTTTATCAGGAAGAATTTAATCTGGCTCGGTAGGAGCAGTTATTCAATTTGTCTTAAAGATTGTGAAAATGGGTACTCTGTCGTTCTGGATGCAAACACAGTGCCAGACAGGTTTTACTTTGTACACCCACACGTCTTTAATTAAAAGAATGTTTAGTTCTTCACAGATATTTCTCATCAGTACTTAAACGCTGGTAGAGTTGGGCCACCCCAGATTTCACTGAATAAAGAAAAACACACATATAAAATACCTATACATACTATTCCTCGGTTATAACTTACATTATAAACTGCAAGCGTAGAGCTTGTTTTTTATCGTGTAAATCTCCCGTGATATAAGTTATATTCATAAAATCAATCTATATATTTATTTTTGATATTATATATATATATATATTATATATATATTATCATTAGGATTGGTCAAATCAAACGTCAAGTCATGAAAAGACGGAGAACAACTAAAATAACCAAAATTCTTAATTAGAGAAAATACATACGTCAAGGGTTATTTCCTTCAATACTCAATGATGTGTCTTAGAATCAGTCCGCCGCCAGTATATAAGTTAGCCCCCAACTGGAATTTAAAAATATTGGCTCTCTCTCTACTCTCTCTCTCTCACTCTCTCGACTATTTATTTATTTATATATATATATATATATATATATATATATATATATATATATATATATATATATAAATATATATATATATATATATATATTTTTTTTTTTTAATATTTTTATATTTTTATATTTTTATATTTTTATATATTTTTATATTTTTGTATATTTATATATTTTTATATTTATTTATATATTTATATTGTTATGATTAAAATTCATATCGATTATGTATGTATTATAGTAAGCTGGAAAGGGCTCCTTTTCTGATAATTTTATACGGAATTACTCAATAATAAAGGAAGTGACATCATACCAATATGGTGTGGAAGCAGGCGCGAATTTTAAAGCAGAAGTTGGGTGATCGTCTGCAAGAGTCGATACAGATTGTGTTTTAATGTGGCCGGACGCATGCGAGTGAGCTCCTGAAGTCTACTGTGTTTTTCCTGCATTGTACCATCTCTAGGGCATCAAGATACTATGTTGAGGTGTCCCTAGTTTACTCTAAGTCAGGAAATATAGCATTGTATGCAGATAAGAAATCTAACTATAAAATGGGAAACAGAGCGGTTATTCGCAATTGAAATCCACTCAATTCTATTTGACTATATATACGTGTCTGTCAATATATCTACGCATGTCAGATGGAAGCTATAGCGGATAGAAATGCGATTCGGCTTGCATGTAGCTACTGCAAAAAGGCGTTGGAGGTTGGGAAGGCAAGGTCGCACAGGAAGGTCCAGCTGTTTGATCAAATCCATGGGTAAGCCATTTTGAAGGCTGCTCATTACCAATGTCAATTGTCTGTTGCAAATATTTTGACTTTACTATGAATACGTGTCTGTCAAGTACCCTGCGGTGATTTTTTTTGATACCTAAGTTGCCTGTGGCCACTAGCTTATATTTTTCTGGTACAAAGTTGATGAGGAGTAATCGATACAAACAAACGAACGGGGATTTGGGCCAAGGAACATCCGCTGGTGGTCCATGGTATCAACTGAGCGTATAGAACATGGTAGTTCAGGAAATGGGTGGCAAAGGTCCTTGTACAAGGAATGAATATGGCACGTCTACTCAGCTTCGTTGTTAGATCAATGTATGACTTTCGGCCACAAAACCTTTTGAGATGGGGAAAGTCAGATGATGAGCAGTGCCCCCCTGACACTTGAACATGTGCTCTCAGCTTGCAAGGTGTCATTAGGGCAAAGCTTATGGCGCCACAACAAAGTGCTAAATTGGCTGACAATAGATTTCATATTAATTTAGCAGTGTATCATCTCTCCTTGGCTGTGCAAATGACTGGGAAATGGCGGTAAACCTACCTGGACGAGGGGCATAACCAGAGAGTATCAGGAAATCTCGAAGACGGCCGGATATAGTGCTGCATTCTTCATCATCGCACCAGATTATACTGATTGAACTGACCGTGCCATTTGAATCCAGATTGGAAGAACAACATTTGTTCAAAGCGGCCAAGTATAGTGATCTGGTCGCAGATTTGAGACACGATGGGTTCACTGCAGGGGTCATGGCTGTTGAGGTGGGTGCAAGAGGGCTCGTGGCTGCATCAGTGTATGATTTATTGAAACTGTTGGGGGCTGAGGGGACAGTCGAGAACAAGGGCACTGAAGAGGCTTAGTGAAACTGCGGAAAAGGCATCATGCTGGCTGTGGAACAACGGCAATGGGCTATAGAACTCGGGACAGTAAACTCTGCGGTACAGGAAACATCAGGAATTTGTCTAAGTCCACAATACGTTGAGTTTTTCGTTGTGCTGATGAAAGGGCTGTGACTGACAGGCAACACGCGGCGTATTTTTTATAAGAGGTGTTGGGCACATAATTACAGTTGCTAGCGCGCAGTGGCTAGCCTCGTCGGCTTCGTGTGGGTGTGTCAGTGTCTGTCCCTAGTCATGGTGTGCGGCGGAACGAACGGAATAATTTGTCTTCTCTTTGGTTACTTTGGTTACTTTGGTTACTTTCACAGTTGCCTCCACGGCTGGTGGAGTTGTGGAATTTAAAGTTGCTTCCAAGGTGAAATGGGTTCATTTTCGATACAAGACAACAGGAGGCTGAGACACTTGGGAGTGATGGCCCAAGTGGGCCCGCCCCCCTTAGAGTGTAAAGGAGTAAAGGGCCGAAACAATTGTTCGACGGGGGGACTGCTTCTGATGAGCAGATTGTCTCCTGTTGTACAGCTCTGTATAGAGTTTTCTATCATATAGACGGCACGCATCATTCATATATATATATATATATATATATATATATATATATATATATATATATATATATATATATATATATATATATAATTAAGAAATATAAAATATGTAAGAAGTCGTATATATAAGAAATCCGGATTCATGTGTGTGCACTTCTCTCGGTAATTATTAAGTCAACTGTGAATTTGTAAAAGATACAACAAATTTAATGATCAATTAATCTTTAACAATTGTAAATAAGTGAAGGATTGGTGAGTTAATACGTGTATCTTCACTGAAACTTCATGGAATTGGACTACATTTGAAACAACTAAAAGTGTTCATTTGGTTCTGGCATGATAAGTTTTGACTTAACTGTCAGACTGATGAAGTGTTGTTGTTGACTGTTCCGTCAATATCCAATTTCTGTTGCGAGGGCACGTCCCAAAACGTGAGTACAAGGGGCAACTGCTTCTGGTCAATGCGAGTATCTTCACAAGACCGTTGAAGGTAGGCGTCTAGTTTTGACTACAAGCTCTGAACCACAAATTCGTCTTCGACGCTGTTATCGTATACTGGTACCACGCATGGTCTTGTCGACTCGTACCACAAACTTTAGAGGAAAACAAAGGCCTCTTCTACGTTTTATGCTCTCTGATACTAATCAGGCACCTTCCCGCTGTCTCTTCCAACGACTCGTTTTCTCAGCAATGTTAGCTCCTCTGATTATACATTATAGCTCAGTGGATATGATAAACATTTACCATTACTTTCAGTTACTCTGAGCGAAAAGTATGTCTGGACAACGGAGAATGCAATGGCTTGTGCCTGGATGAGCATGTCTAAGTAAACATACAGCTTAGTGTGGTGAACTTCTAAATGCAATATCTAAATTAAATTAAGGCAGTATAGTGCATAAAGTAAAAGATAGGATAGTACTACAAATTTTCATTGTTTTCGTCACCTACGCCTTCAGCGTATTATTTGATAACGCCTTATCGCCGAAATAAAGGTACCAAATGCTTCTGGGTAACCTAGAGATAAACGTACCACTTTTCCAAGTTCAAGTGAAATATTTGCCTAGAATACATTGTGGAAGGGAGGGGGACGGATAGATAACCAACGCAAAACACGTCTCACATTGTTTCTAAAAATAAAACCAACTTGCTAGCATTGCCCTTAGGCGATTTTCAAATTACGATGTAAAAGTTAGAAAATGTGGACACTACGGTTATAAAAACACGCTTAGCTCTTATTGCGAATGACGTAAATTCTCGTGTATTACGAGAGACTCTCGTATTTAGCTTGAAAGTACATAGAAAAAGAATTGAACAGGAGGTAGTTTAAAAATAAAAAACTAACATAGAAAAAAAGATGGAATTTTGAACCAAGCCACTTAGCCACATAAAAATCATATATTCGTGTACCTGAAGACTTGCTGACTAAGAATATGTTGTTAATTACCTAAATAGTCCATTGAATAATCAAATATTGGTAATAATACATAGAGAATCGGAGATACTGTTAGGTCAAGTCATGTCTGCTTAGATTGTATAGCATATTTTTGGGGGGAAAAAAGTAGGTGACAGAAAGGCTAAGATAGTACGATGAAGGGAATTGGATGAAATTTGAAGGAAGCCGTAATATTATTGGCTGACCTAATATACAAATCTAGTTGGTAGTAGTAACGCATAGTGGTTTGAGATATTTTTTTAAAGAATTCATTCAAAAAAAAGAATTGCTTGGTCTCATAGGCCAAAGCCTTTTACTTTATCGAAATAGTAGGTTACTCGCTGCCATTTTTCCAAAATATTCAGAGGAGCAAGAAGCGATGAGCAGACTTGTGCTTTTTTATTAATAATACTACCATCTGAAAGCAGTCTGAACAGAGGCAGTGATAAAAGTGTGCCATATTCGATTGCCTAATTCATCGTTACTTGTTTATATTTCCTTGATATGTGGTAAGATTGATTTTATTGACTTTTTAATTAAAAAAAGGGTGTGTGAAAAAAGAAAAGGCCATGTCAAAGATTGTAATTAAATGGTTCCATGGCAGACTTAGGCATGGCCTAGATGTTGATCTATCACATAAGGGACTATCTAAGAAGTTTAAGACTACAGGACTATATATATGATGGTCATACAGGAACATTACACCTATCTTATTGCATGGAAAAGATTACTGCAGGAATGACAGAGGCGTAGCATCCATTAGGGAAGAAAAAAAGAAAACTGGTACCATTTGTTCCATCAAACTGAAGGGGAGAAGCAGGGTTGTCAGAGAGAGCTGACCATGTTCTTTTGTATGTATGATTTCATGTACATTAGGAGGAAATAGCTTGATATTAAGACAGAATCATAACTTGCATTGACAGGGGTTCCTGCTAGCACTTGTCTGGTGCTAGTACTCGCTCATTGAAGAAGTCTGCACGATTTCTAAGTCTCTGGTACCTGCTTGTATTAGAGAAGTTCAAGACCAGAGGAGACTGAAGTGTTTGGCCAAACCAACTACAACTGCTGTGATTCCAGGACCCAGATAAGTGAAATATCTGGCCTGGGACAACTTATCACGATTAAAGAAAAATCTCCTGTCTAGACAAAACGTTCCTCCAAAGAATAAATGAACAATCCTAGTGAAACAAAAGACAGTGGAATGATGACAATCCCCACCCTGCTTCCCAGTACCTGTAGTTAAATAGAGTAATTAACATCAACTTGAAAAATTGTAACAATGTACTATGGACATATTGTCTGTTGTATGTAAATATCTTTATATATATTTGTAAATATACCTATCCATCTAAATTGATTCTCATTGAACTATAGTCCTGACCAAAACAACTTTAGGCTCAGGACCAATAAAGTTTAACAAAAGATATTTTAAATATAAAATTTAACAGCTGGAGTTAGTTGAGTTTATCATAGTAATTAGTATATGTTTGTATATGTTTTTGTATTGAGATTCTTTAACAACATTCTTACAAAACCCTAGACACTTTATGTAGCTTTCAGTTACGCTAGTCAAAAAAGAATATAACTTAGAGTGAGATCGTAATGTGGTAACAAGGAAGGTACTCTGTAATACAGTTGTTCATTGTTTACCTCAGAGACCTTCACAGTTGACCTCACTCAAGTACAACTACAAGGGGATTGACATAAGTCTTGGGCCTGACCATGAAGGAGTCACAGGAGGAAGATGAAACTTGGCACATTTAAAGTTCATCATATTTGCACTGAATGTGTAAAGTACGCGTTTGTTTCTTCAATGGGTTTTCCCGCTGCGGTGCACGGCGCAATGTACTCTATTGACCGGATCTGCTGCTCCAAAGATTTGACAAAACAAAGGAAAAGAAGGAGGCCAGAGCTGTGATAAAATTTCTGATGTTTCAGGGAAAAACACCTACAGAAATACACAGGGTGATAGAACCAGTGTTTCGTGATTCTTGTCCTTCATATACTTCGGTAAAAAACTGGTGTCAACAGTTTAAGTGTGGCCGCTCAAATGTTGCTGATCTGCCAAGATCTGGTAGACCAGCCTCAGAGTGCAACGATGAAAATGCAACAAGAGTGAAGAAAATCATTGACCAGGATCGAAAAATGACAATTGGGGAGATAGCTAGTAGAGTAAAACTAAATGAAAGAACAGTTTATAGAATTTTACACAACAGACTGAACTTGAGAAAAGTGTGTGCACGATGGGTTCCGCGACTGCCGACACGTGAACAGAAGCAAACGAGGGTAAATCGCTGTCAACAGTTGCTCAAAAAGTGTCAGGCAAAAATTTTTTTGGAGACCATGGTGACAGTAGATGAGACTTGGGTACACCATTATGACCCCGAATCCAAAATTGCCAGCATGCAATGGAAAACCCCGGGCTCCCCAACACCTGTCAAGCCGAGGGCGCAGAAATCTGCAGGAAAAGTGATGCTGACTGGTTTTTGGGATGGCAAAGGTGTCCTTTTGAAAGATTATCTGCCTCGTGGCAACACAGTTAATGGACAGTACTATGCAGATCGTCTCACAAAACTAAGAAAGGTTGTGACCAGGAAACGAGGGATAACGCGCACTCAAAATCTTCCTTTGTTTCAAGACAACGCGCCCTCTCACAAAGCACGGCTTGTGCAGCTGGCAGCAAACGATTTGAATATTGAAATTCGTCCACACCCACTATATTATCCAGATTTGGCTCCATCAGACTTTTTTATATTCCCAAATCTTAAAAAACAGCTAAAAGGAAATCATTTTGACAGCGATGAAGAGGTTATACTGGCATGTGATGACTGGTTTAGTTTGAAAAATAGGGTGTTCTACTCCCAAGGTCTTTTCAAGGTCAAGCAGAGATGGCAGAAGTGTGTCAATTCAGACGGTGGCTATATGGAGAAGGAATAAACACTATACAAAATTTCAGCTCTCTGTGACATGTCCTTCATGGTCAGGCCCAAGACTTATGTCAATCCCCTTGTATATGCACACCATTCTTCTTAACATCAAAACACACCACATATATTGGGGTCTCTAAGTCCGAGGTTTGAATTTGGCATAGTTAGATGAATGTTTGAAATAGGAATCTCATACACCATATATTAACTAACTCCAGGAATAAAAATTAGCAGAAGTATATAAATTCAAGATTGTATTACTAGTGTTAGTAGAGGTTAGGAACACCCCCTAAGAAGATAAAAATAATTAAGAGGAGATTTACAGTGATAGGTTGTCACAGCCAGTAGTAATTAGTTAATTATAGTTAGTATTTATTTTAGTTAAGTTTAAGATTGTCTTAGAACCTTATTAGACCTGCTTGAGTTAGAATGGCTGATTTAGCCAAGTTCAGATCTGCCGCTGTGCAGACTGCTAAAGAGATGGGCATGGATGGACCAGAGCTGGTCCAATATGTAACTTCAGAGGTGGACAAATTTATTGCCCGAGAAGATAAAAGATTAGAGAAAGAAGCAGAAAGAAAGTTAGAGGCTGAAAAAGAAATTAAGAGGCTGCAGATTGAGGCTGACAAGGAGGCTAGGGCATTAGAGGCAGAAAGGGAGGCAGAGATCAAAAGGCTCCGGTATGAAGAGAAGAAGTTGGAGGCAGAAGAAAAGAGACGGGCTGCTGAAAGGGAAGCAGAGGAAAAGAGACAGGCTGCTGAAAGGGAAGCAGAGGAAAAGAGACAGACTGCTGAAAGAGAAGAAAAGAGACTGGCTGCTGAGAGGGAAGCAGAAGATAGAAGATTGCAGAGGGAGCACGAGTTACCACTAAGGGAGTTGGAATTTCAAGGCCATGCTCCTGAAAATGGTGCCAGCCCCTTTGCCTCAGATGCCACTGCTAGTCATGGAGCCTCAACCTCGGCTATAGGTTTTCATTTAGACCATTTTGTTGAGAAAGACGATGACATAAAAGGGTATTTAAGTAGGTTTGATATTTTGGCTACTACATATGGGTTAGAGAGAGAGAGGTGGAGCCTCAAGTTATCCTAGGGGCTTAGGGGAACAGCTAACGGAGTTTTTGCCAAAATGAGCAGAGATGACCAAGACAATTACGACATGCTAAAGCAGGCTGTTCTGTTAAGATATGAAAAAATGGAGAATTTTATAGAAAAAAATTTAGGAATGCCAAGCTACTGTCGGGTGAGACCTATCACCAGTTCTCTGCACGGTTAGAGACTTACTTGGAGAAATGGACTGCTCTGGGGGAAAACCCAAGATCTTAAGGAAATGATCCTGATTGAGCAATTAAGAGAGTCCATGGCTCCAGACCTGAGAAAGTTTCTCATGGAACAAGGTGCAGAGAGGCTGGGTGAGTTACTCAATGTCGCTGAGAGGTATCAGGCAGCCCAAGCAGAAGTAGCTGGTACTAAAAAGAAACAGGTGGACAATTTTAAATCACCATAAAACTTTAATAGGTTTGACCATAGAGAACAGAACAAAGGTAAGCAACACTTTGATAGGCCACACAATGACTATAAAAATAAAACCCCACAATTCAATGAAAGGAAATATGATGAAAGAAAACCTTTTAACCAAGGAAAGATGTGGTGTAAAAAGTGTCAGATGAACAACCATAACACCGAAAATTGTAGAAGGAAACCTCCTAATTTCGCTGCAATGAAAATGGGGAGAAAGGGAGTAAAGGTCAACTCTACTGAACAACAGGAACCTCACCACCCCCCAGTGTGTGAAGATGTAACATGCAATGGAGTCACCATAAGGTGTTTGTATGATACTGGATTAGATTATGATTCAGTTGTGAGTTCTCACCTGGTGCAGGCAGATCAATACACCACAGAAACAGTGGAGATTCAAGCTGCAACCAAGGACGTAGCGACCATGACACTTCCCGTCGCCAGGATAAATGTGAAAACGCGATATGTGGAAGGAATCATAAAAGCAGCAGTGATAAATGAACCAATCTACCCTCTGATATTGGAGTGTATATATGTCTTCTTGTGGAATCCCAAGAGACCTGTGATCATGGCAACAGTGCAGACCAGATCACAGTCTAAAAAGGAGGAGGATAATCCCATAAATACCCATCCAGATGAGATGAGGAAGGCACAGGCGGAGGATAAGACCCTCAAGCCTTGTTTTAAGAAATTGCCCAAATGTCATACACCTCCAGGCAAGGGAGACTTCTATATGAAGAACAAATTGATTTATAGGAAGGCTGGAACTGGATCCAATGGTCATGGACAGCTGGTCCTTCCCATTTCATATAGGACAAAAGTGTTGGAACTAGGGCATGCGATTCCCTTCAGTGGTCATATGGGGATCAGCGCAACAGGACAGCGGATAGTTTTTCATTATTTCTGGCCAGGGATAACTGAAGACATAAAGAGATATGTAAAATCCTGTCCAGAATGCCAACGGGTAGCTCCAAAGCATTGGACTGCTCCAGCAACTCTAGGGGAAATGCCCATAGTGGGAACACCCTTTGAAAGAGTTGCAGTGGACATTGTGGGACCTCTCACTCGGACCAAGAGGAGGAACAGTTACATTCTGACTCTGGTGGACACTTGTTCTATGTGGGGAGAGGCGGTAGCCCTGTCATCAATCGATTCGAAACATGTGGCAGAGGCATTACTCACAATCTTCACCAGGTTAGGCTTTCCCAACCAAACCTTGACTGATAATGGCTCTCAGTTCAAGGGGAAACTAACGGAAGAAGTATTCAGTATCTTTCAAGCCAAACACTTTCATTGTAGCCCGTACCATCCCCAAGGAAATGGCCAAGTGGAAAGATTTAACGGGACACTCATGTCGATCCTGAGAAAGTTGGCACATGAACAACCAGATACATGGGACCAATGCCTTCCCGCAGCCCTGTTTGCCTATCGGGAGGTACCCCATAGTTCGACCAGTATGGCCCCGGCAACCTTGTTATTTGGAAGGTCAATAAAAGGTCCATTGGAAGCCTTGTTAAGGACATGGACCGATGAAAAGGCAGAAGAAAATATTACCTCATCATATCAATATGTGAACGAGCTGACCACTCGTCTTAAAACTGGCTGGAAACTTGCCAATGAAAATTTGAGACAAGCCAGGAAAAAGCATGCTGCCTATTTCAATAAGAAAGCGAAGGACAGAGAATTAGCTGTGGGGGAGAATGTGCTTCTTCTACTGCCCGGCAGCCATAATAAATTGCAAATTGGATGGCAAGGTCCATATACAGTTCTAGAGAAGGTGTCTAGAACAAATTATAAGATAGATAAGAAGAGAAAGAGAAAATCTATCATGTGAATCTCCTGAAAAAATATCTAGATAGAGAAAACCAGGAGGAGACACACCTACTGACCTTGTCTGTTGCAATGGAAATGAAAAAGGAACCACTCACCTCTCATAAATATCCTTTACACCCCTGTGAGACCGCTGCACAGGTAAAAATCAGTACGCACTTAACGAAAAATCAGAGGGAGAGGGTTCAACAGGTTCTGAATGATCATACAGATGTGTTAACGGACCGTCCGGGGCATACAAATTTATTAGAGAATGATATGAAACTCATAGATCCAACACCAATCTGTATGAGAGCCTATTCGATTCCGTTCGCTAAGGAAAAAGCTTTGAAGGAGGAGATAGATTATCTGTTGAGAGAAGGAATTATCTCGCACAGTGAATCTCCTTACAGCTCCTGTGTGATTCTGTTAAGAAAACCCTCTGGAGAGCACAGACTGTGTATAGATTACAAGAAACTGAATGCTGTCACAGAAGGTCAGGTGGATCCCTTACCTGATACAAATCAGCTGTTTGCCAGGCTGAATAAAGCTAAATATTTCTCTAAAATGGATCTGAGCAAAGGCTACTATCAGATTCCAGTAAAGCCGGAGGTTAGACCTTATTTAGCCTTTAGCACCTCGGAAGGACATTATGAATTTAACATGTTGCCATTCGGGCTGAAAAATGCACCGAGTGTGTTTTCGAGGATGATGAGAAAGTTACTGGATCCCCTGAATAATCCATGCATCACTAACTTCATGGATGTTATTCTCATAGCGACTGAAACATTTGAGGAACACATTAACTCTCTGGATATGTTGTTTAATCGACTTAGAGAGACGAATTTGACCGCTAGACCGACAAAATGCTGTGTTGGATGTAAAGAGCTGGAATTCTTGGAACACACAGTACATCAGGGAAACATGACCCCTGACCCCAAGAATCTGGAGAAGTTGAAAAGAGCACCAAGACCACAGACAAGGAAAGATGTGCGATCTTTTATCTCATTATGTGGTTTCTACCAAAAGTATATTAAAAACTTTAACTCCATATGTGCTCCATTGACTGATTTAACACGCAAAGGAAATCCTGATAGAATTACTTGGTCAGCGCAGTGTGAATTAGCCTACCAAGAGTTGAAGGAAAAGATCACAAGCAGGCCTATTTTGAAATTACCTGACTTGAGTCAAGAATTCATTGTGAGAACGGATGCTAGTAATATAGATTTGGGTGCAGCTCTATTACAAAGGTCGACTTCACTTGATGGGGAATTAACCCCAGTTGCTTATGCTAGCCGTAAGTTGAACACAGCAGAACAAAAATATTCAACAAGTGAAAAAGAATGTTTAGCTGTCATATGGGCTATAAAAAAGTTCCAGATTTATCTCTATGGTAAATCATTTAAGATCCAAACAGATCATAAACCACTCGTGTGTCTGTCACAAGCAAGGCATGAAAATGCTAGATTATTGCGTTGGTCGTTGCTCCTACAGCCATACCAGTTTACCATAGAATATATTCCAGGCAAAACCAATGTGGGTGCAGATTTTTTAAGTAGACATCCGTACGACGAACATCAGAGTAGTCCCCAGGCATAGGTAGTAAACTTATCTATGTGTATTTAGAAGTAGGAACTGACATATGATAGTCTGTTCTAAGTGGGGAGATATGTGGTGAACTTCTAAATACAATATCTAAATTAAATTAAGACAGTATAGTGCATAAAGTAAAAGATAGGATAGTACTACAAATTTTCATTGTTTTCGTCGCCTACGCCTTCAGCGTATTATTTGATAACGCCTTATCGCCGAAATAAAGGTACCAAATGCTTATGGGTAACCTTGAGATAAACGTACCACTTTTCCAAGTTCAAGTGAAATATTTACCTAGAATACATTGTGGAAGGGAGGGGGACGGATAGATAACTAACGCAAAACACGTCTCACATTGTTTCTAAAAATAAAACCAACTTGCTAGCATTGCCTTAGGCGGTTTTCAAATTATGATGTAAACGTTAGAAAATGTGGACACTACAGTTATGAAAACACGCTTAGCTCTTATTGCGAATGACGTAAATTCTCGTGTATTACGAGAGACTCTCGTATTTAGCTTGAAAGTACATGGAAAAAGAATTGAACAGGAGGTAGTTTAAAAATAAACAACTAACATAGAAAAAAAGATGGAATTTTGAACCAAGCCACTTAGCCCCATAAAAATCATATATTCGTGTACCTGAAGACTTGCTGACTAAGAATATGTTGTTAATTACCTAAATAGTCCATTGAATAATCAAATATTGGTAATAATACATAGAGAATCTGAGATACTGTCAGGTCAAGTCATGTCTGCTTAGATTGGATATCATATTTTTTGTGGGGAAAAAGTAGGTGACCGAAAGGCTAAGATAGTACGATGAAGGGGATTGGATGAAATTTGAAGGAAGCCGTAATATTATTGGCTGACCTAATATACAAATCTAGTTGACTCATTTAACATCGGCGGGTACCAGATCCCGGAAATCAGATATGCTGACGACACAGTCCTCCTATCGACCAACCCAGAAGGACTTGAACAATTACTTCTGTCCACCAAAAAACACAGCGAGGCCCAGAATCTATACCTAAACACCAAGAAGACCAAAGTATTGACAACAGACAAAGTAAAGACCAAACCAGAAATTGAAATTGATAACGAAGAACTGGAAAGTGTCAATGAATTCGAATACTTAGGATCAATCATTAACAGCTCTGGCGACTGTGCAGTAGAAATTAACAGAAGACTTGCAATTGCTTCACATAAGCTAATACAGATGAAAAACCTATGGCAAGGCACAAGCAAAGAAACAAAGTTACAACTGATCAGAGCATGTATATTCCCAGTAGCAACATACGGCTGCGAGACTTGGACACTCAATAAAACAGTTGCAAAAAAGATTACATCATTCGAAATGAAATGCTACAGAAGGATGTTGAGAATACCCTGGACAGAAAAAAAGACCAACAGAGAAGTACTGCACTCACTAAACGTACAGGAACATTGGCTCCTAAATACCATCGCAATAAGGAAGCTGAAATTTTTCGGTCATATAAAAAGACATAATAGTCTGGAAAAAAACAGTGATGGAAGGCATGGTCCCTGGAAAAAGGGGAAGGGGTCGACCTAGACGACGGTGGACTCAGGACATCACAGAGAGTCTGAACTTGTCTTTGGCTGATGCAGGTCGACTTGCCCAGAATCGTGATGCGTTCAGAGCAGCTGTAATGGAGACAACGTTCTGGAAAGAATACGTCACATGATGATGATGAGTTGGTAGTAGTAACGCATAGTGGTTTGAGATTTTTTTTTAAGAATTCATTCAAAAAAAGAATTGCTTGGTCTCATTGGCCAAAGCCTTTTACTTTATCGAAATAGTAGGTTACTCGCTGCCATTTTTCCAAAATATTCAGAGGAGCAAGAAGCGATGAGCAGACTTGTGCTTTTTTTTATTAATAATACTACCATCTGAAAGCAGTCTGAACAGAGGCAGTGATAAAAGTGTGCCATATTCGATTGCCTAATTCATCGTTACTTGTTTATATTTCCTTGATATGTGGTAAGATTGATTTTATTGACTTTTTAATTAAAAAAGGGTGTGTGAAAAAAGAAAAGGCCATGTCAAAGATTGTAATTAAATGGTTCCATGGCAGACTTAGGCATGGCCTAGATGTTGATCCATCATATAAGGGACTATCTAAGAAGTTTAAGACTACAGGACTATATATATGATGGTCATACAGGAACATTACACCTATCTTATTGCATGGAAAAGATTACTGCAGGAATGACAGAGGAGTAGCATCCATTAGGGAAGAGAAAAAGAAAACTGGTACCATTTGTTCCATCAAACTAAAGGGGAGAAGCAGGGTTGTCAGAGAGAGCTGACCATGTTCTTTTGTATGTATGATTTCATGTACATTAGGAGGAATTAGCTTGATATTAAGACAGAACCATAACTTGCATTGACAGGGGTTCCTGCTGGCACTTGTCTGGTGCTAGTACTCGCTCATTGAAGAAGTCTGCACGATTTCTAAGAGTCTCTGGTACCTGCTTGTATTAGAGAAGTTCAAGACCAGAAGAGACTGAAGTGTTTGTCCAAACCAACTACAACTGCTGTGATTCCTGGACCCAGATAAGTGAAATATCTGGCCTGGGACAACTTATCACGATTAAAGAAAAATCTCCTGTCTAGACAAAACGTTCCTCCAAAGAATAAATGAACAATCCTAGTGAAACAAAAGACAGTGGAATGATGACAATCCCCACCCTGCTTCCCAGTACCTGTAGTTAAATAGAGTAATTAACATCAACTTGAAAAATTGTAACAATTTACTATGGACATATTGTCTGTTGTATGTAAATATCTGTATATATATTTGTAAATATAGCTATCCATCTAAATTGATTCTCATTGAACTATAGTCCTGAACAAAACAACTTTAGGATCAGGACCAATAAAGTTTAACAAAAGATATTTTAAATATAAAATTTAACAGCTGGAGTTAGTTGAGTTTATCATAGTAATTAGTATATGTTTGTATATGTTTTTGTATTGAGATTCTTTAACAACACTCTTACAATACCCTAGACACTTTATGTAGCTTTCAGTCACGCTAGTCAAAAAAATATATAACTTAGAGTGAGATCGTAATGTGGTAACAAGGAAGGTACTCTGTAAACAGTTGTTCATTGTTTACCTCAGAGACCTTCACAGTTGACCTCACTCAAGTACAACTATATGCACACCATTCTTCTTAACATCAAAACACACCACACTTAGTACAAATGATAATAGATATATACACATAATGTCATCATCATACACTCCTTGCTCCACTTGGAACTTAGGACTACCTTTACTTTTGGTTTTCTATGAGACACCCGCATAAAGCAGTCACCAGCTTTGCTGTGGTGGTTCATGAAAATATCATTTTCACATGTTGAGCTTGCCAGCCTCGTATGGACCTGTATAACCACCAGCAGTACAAACATGTCAAATTCAAAGTATAAAATATATGTTACAACTTACCCAAATAGTTGGGAAATCTAGACTTCTTGCTCAGTAGAATAGTCTTTGCAACTTGATAAAGATGCCTTGAACATGCGTCAGGGGTATTATTTCTATTTAAAATCCCTCGGTGACTTGTGAGCGGTTCTGTAGAATTCCGGTTTTCGTATTAATATTGTTGAGTTTTTCTTCTGATGTTTCATAGGATGATCCAATACGTTTCGTCCGGTCAGAATCCTGACTCTATTCTTTCCTGGCTTTGTCTGGTTTGTCTTCTCTGACGATTTTGGAATGCAGTGTCGTATATCTTGAATGTGCTACGTTATATCGCTGTTTTCCTGTCCACGCGTGCACCTGGTTTTCTGACCGGCTTCCAATCAGAACAAATGTATATTTTTTGCTCTCATTTGATCCAATCCATGAGCAAGGAATGATGCGCGTCGGGACTTTAGTTATTACCTTCACCCTCGTGTTTTAGACTATCATTTTAAAATTTGAACACATTACCTCATCTCCATATATGGCATGGCTCCTTCTGTTACTCTTAGGTAACCTTTCAAATCAGATTTGTAACCTAATCTCTGCAAGATAGTGTCCTCGCTAATTTGTCTCCCTAGCGGGGTTTCTCTGTAATAATTATTTCTGAAACTTCTGGGAGGGAATGATTATGCATCGCCTCTCTCCCGTTTACAAGAGGGGTAATCTTAGTCTGTGATGAACACGCACCCAAATGGGCATTCTTGTCTGGCGGAAATGAATTACGTAGAAAGTCAACAAATACTTACACGTTTACTGTATCATGACCGTCGTCTATCTGCATGAGTTCAAAACACTCGGCGGTTACAATTTTAATCTGCCGGCATGTCTATTAGCCGCGAAACGACATGATAGCAGTGTGAACAAAAGTAAACAAATCCAAGGAGTGGCGGGGCACAGATTTATTATGCGGGAAAAATGAAGAAATAAATGGATAATGTAAAAGAAAAAGCAGAGGTGCAAAAGGACGCGACCAAATGTCGTGACACGTACAAGTATCAGTGGAACAAGAGATGAGAAGAAGACGTTGACGATACGACGTACGCTGAGGAAACCTGTTGATAGCATTACCAAGCAGTCTTTGTTCTAGAACCGCTATGGTAAAAGAAGCAGATGTCGAGCGAAAAACACGGAGAAGAGAACTGGAGACATAAATGATCATGATGAGAAAGACATGGAAAGATGTTGAGCTGACGGTACCGGACATGAAGGCATAAGTTTTTTGAATTCCTATGCTCCATCGGCAGTTGAAGAGTGGTGTTAACGATGAAAGTATATGTCTAACAAGCAAATTTATGGCCGCGAGCAATACAGCAAAATTGTATCCGAAATTCAGCACGGAACAAACGAAGGTAAAAGTGAATCGATTGAATATTAATATGAAGTGATTACTATTCGGAGCATTGCATGTTATTACTGAATGTACCTGCGGAAAAATAGATGCCTTGATGTCAGATGCAGCTTACATGAAAATTAAATATTACTCAAATGGAAAAGATTAGACGATAGGCAGGTGTTACATTTAGAAAGGAAGAAAACATATTCATAAACTCAAGTCAGAAAAAGTATGAACGAGAAAATGAATTTCAAATAAAAACGATATAAAACAAATGTATATTATAGACAAAATAATTTCAGACCTGGATGACCTCATAATAGTGCTCCACAAACTATGTCAACGATTCAAAAGTGTTGTGATCCAATGGATCCCATTTCATTGTAACATCACCGGCAATGAAGAGGCTGACAGATTGGCAAAGGAAGGTGGAAATCTACCTCAGCCTGATGCAAGCGTTAACTTTCGAGGAGGCAGAGAATTTAATCAGAATCAGATACAGAAACTAATGGGATGTAGCGCATCCAAGTCACACACAAAATGATGCATACTACCAGCTCAACAGAAGAGAAAAAGTGGTAATCTTCAGACTCCACACTGGCCACAACAGATTTGGGTATCATCTATTCAACAAGCTAAAGATAGGCACCACCGATGAATGTAACTGTGGCACTGATAAAATGACTGCTGAACATCTGCTCCAAAGTTGACCAACATATGCAGATCAGAGAAAGCGCATATGGCCGACACCAGTACCATTTGTGGAAAAGCTCTATAGAGATGCAAATAACCTCAAACTGACTACTGCTTTCTTTGAAAATATTCAAGTAGACGCCTGAGACTGTATGAAGAAGAAGAAGAAGAAGAAGAAGAAGAAGAAGAAGAAGAAGAAGAAGAAGAAGAAGAAGAAGAAGAAGAAGAAGAAGAAGAAGAAGAAGAAGAAGAAGAAGAAGAAGAAGAAAAGTATTTTTCATATAAATAAAACGGTAAAAGTTGCACAGAGGCGGATAGTATCGTATAGAAGTGAAATGTTAGAGGCTTCATTAATACTAGGTCTCAGCTTTTTTTATTTGTGAGGTGAGGTGACCGGTTCCATTCTCCTCTGCCTTTACCTTTCCTAACTCAAGAGAAAAGTCAAATACCCATTTTTACCCGAGGGTAGACTCACGCGTGAGGAGATTTAGTTTCAAACACGGTTCCTTTGCCGGACACAACCAAAGAGATTTTTTTATGGTCAAACCACAGAAACAGTCGAAAATTTAATGATGCCGTAACCATTCTCGAAACTAACAATTTACCTGCGGAAAAAGCTGATGCTGTTAAACCTACTGACATCATAAACGATAGTCCTGACAAAACCAACAAATTTATGTTGCCTGTAACATTCACATACCCAACAAACTAATGTTAATGCTGTCCTTGAATCCTTGCCTGACAAAGATTATAATGTTGACCACATTTGCTCCGATTCCGAATAAACTGAAGAAGCCACAAATGGAGACGAAAACAACAAGCTGAAATATTTCTTTGACCTCGTAGCTGACCGGGTCAAGGCTGTGAGACGTCGACTTTCCCGTGCTCCTGGACATCATGACGTAGCCATTGCTCTGTGTAGAACTTTCCAATGGCATCTTTTCAAATGTGTATCCTACTAAAATCGCGGGAATTGTGTTACGTTAAAATGGAATTATTTTTTTGCTAAGTATTAAGTATTCTATAGCTGAAATATTTGTTTGTTATAAGACCAAAGTTTTGACCATATTAAACTTTTGAGCCATCGACTGCAGAATGTCCTCTTGTTTTGCTTATTTTATTTCATTGTTATTATAATACTTTAATTATTTAAAATGCAAAGTAAAACAGTCTAAACTAATTGAAAAAAAAAAAAAAATACTAGGAGAAAGAATGTTTTGTAATGTAAGAACCGTTGACAAAGCTGATACTGAAAATTTAGAACCAGTACTACTGTTTTTTTTTTTTTTTCAAGCTTAGAGATAGAATTAGGAAAACAAAGGAACTAGTACATCATAATAATTTGTATGTGCAGCGTATGTTTTGTACAAATGTCATGCGTAGTTGTACTACTGTATTCAAGAATAAAGTGATAATTGATTGACAGATACTTGGTAGAAATATCAATTTGTATAGTTCTACGCTATGTGTTACTATTATGACAAAATATCATAACACCTTGTCACACAAATGTTGAAAGCTGCAATTTTAGAAGTCGGTTAATTTATGTTTATATTTGACAAGTTACTTTAACAACGTAAGTTAAATTTCTAAATATGTACTTGCTGGATAATGCCAACAATAACTGACAAAGTTAAAAGTTGTTTTGTCGTGGCAATACGGTCATCTATTTTTTTGTACTCACATTCGTTCTTCGGAGAAGAAAAGCAAATTTAAAACTGTAATTTATTTTATTTGCCATTTAAAATATACATGTTTCTGACATGTTCTACCTTCAACTTATAATTATTTAAACTCAAAAAATCGCAGGTAATTACTAACACAGGTAACTACTAACACAGGTAATTACTAACACAGGTAACTACGAATATAAAAAAGGTAAAGGTAGTCCTATAGCAGATACTGCCGTAAGAGAGAAGTGTTAGAGACTTCATTATACTGGGTCTCACCTGTATGAGGTGGGGTGACCTATTCCCTTTCTAGTTGCTTTTGCCTTCCTTAAGGGAAGATTCCATTTATAGGAAGCTTTGAAGGACTCACATGCAGTAATACGTGGTGAAGGGTGCGTCAATAAAAACAGAAAACAAGGTAATCCGTCTTACTAAGTTAAAAGAAAGAAAAAAATGCCAATGTTACGGGCACAAGGCCTTCGTCAGAGAAAAGAAATAAAGCAAGAGCTAAGTAAGAATCATGAGAATATAAATAAAAATTGATGCAGCCCGTAAGACCTGCTAGTCGGTTAGGAATCTGCAAGACCTTGTGGCCGCAACGTAGGCAAATTTCTGTATCTGTTTGACACGGAAATGCCTTCCCTGCTTTGCGTTAGTGGTACAACAGTGGATAAAACTCAAAAGTATCTAATATGGGCCCTCAAAGGTGTCTACCTTCGCACAAGATTACTATTGTAAAAGGCCGCCTTTTATGAAGAATGAACTACTTACTTACTTAGTCGTTCCCCTTCTACCGTGAGGTGTAGAGGTGTGAAGACTTAAGCAATTATTAATTTCAGCTCGTTCAAGCCCCCACCCTGATTTACTCAGTGGAATTATTATTATTATGGTATAGCTCTGTTTAGAGTGCATTAAGTATCTTGACTGAGACACACATGCCGTACATCCAAAGTAATTAAATCAACGTTAAATGTGTATATTTACAAATAACAGATTTAATAATCACTTAGATTTAAAAGGTTTTAAAAGAATGAATAATGGTTTATCAGAAACATTCTCATCACTAGTGTAATGTAATAAGGGTTTTATGTAAGAAGTCACTTGTCAGCTTTTAAGTTTGACTTTGCAGCAAATGGTAGGTTCTGCTCCCGCTGGGTTTTTGGGTTCTGTGCAGATAGGTCACTGGAGTTCTAGCGTCTCTGGTCAAGATTAAAGGCGCAGCACGTTCTAAATAAGATCAGGGAGTAACTGCAAAGCTGGTCCCCCCACTGGTACCACCAACTAGTATGGTAAAAGAAGAAAAACGAATGCCCTCCGAGTATTGCGTTTCCCGACACATAAGTGTCCCCGTCTTCCTATTCCACCATTCCATCTAACTCAGAATTTACCCTCGATGAGAATTAAGCTTAATCTCTCGAGAGAAAACTTTCTTTACATTTAAATTGAATAGCTTTATATTTACTTTACATTCAAATGAGTAGGTTAATATTAAAGATAGAATATGTTTATATTTACATTTACACTGGTGCGACAAAACGGGGCGGCCCCTATTGATCTTTGTTTCACTCCGGCAGTATCGGTACATTTGTGCTACTGATTGTTATTATTTGCTCTCAATTGTCGCACTTTTCGTTCTGTCTTTCTTTTTTTCTTTTTTCGTTATTTTTCTGCTAAGTAGCAGACATTTGATTTTATCAAATCATTCGACACTCCACGTGCGTGATAATAATCACATTTGCTTGGCGCTACCCAGATTTGTTGGCTTTAGGCGCGGCAGATTAACACGTACATCGGCCAGCGCTAGCGGCTTCATAACCGATAGGCCATGGGTGTACGCACCACCAAAGCTTGGAAAAGGTGAGACTACTTACAGAAAGACACGAATGACTATATTACTTTAGATAAAAGTAAGATTGCTTGTCAGGAACCAC
This sequence comes from Oreohelix idahoensis, assembly GCA_024509875.1. Lineage (NCBI taxonomy): Eukaryota > Metazoa > Mollusca > Gastropoda > Stylommatophora > Oreohelicidae > Oreohelix > Oreohelix idahoensis. The sequence goes on from JAMPIV010006853.1 coordinate 732,364, forward strand.
TTCTATTACTTCTATTATCATGGAGAACACTCTACGGGTTACACCGCTGCTGTGTGGGTTTATAATAAAAAATATAGGCTCGTCCTCCTAAGGGTATGACCACACAACACTGGCTGACACAAGTAATACACACCTTCAACAGGTACTTCCCTTTAATAATATACACACACAATAATGCCTCACACGGCCATCAAACGCAGCAAATACAGTAATGAGAAAACCACTGTAGACCTGCCTTAGCAGCTTAAACTATCACCTCCATACACGAAGGTACAAACTATACCACAAATGGCTGCTATAAATATCGCTCACATGAGCGACAAAACTATGACAATACCATACTCAAAATCATCGACATCTTATCGAACTACGGCCTGTAGACAATACGATCTAGACCCTTCACTGCTCTAGACTTAATAACGTAATTATCACCAAGGTCCTAAAACCTGGCAGGCACTCAGTTTACAGTCTTACTTACTTACTTAGTCGTTCCCCTTCTACCGTGAGGTGTAGACGTTTGGAAGAGAGAGCGCCAGACCATTCTATCAGCTGTCTTCTTCCTGGCCTGGTTCCATTCTAGTCCTCGGTCCTTCAAAGATTGTCTAATGTTGTCCTCCCAGCGGACTCTGGGTCGTCCTGGAGGTCTGGATCCCTGGCTCTTTGTTTCCCATGCTTGTCGTGGTAGCCGATCTTCTCCCATTCTGCAGACATGGCCAAACTCTCTTAGTTGGGACTGTTCTATTTGGGTCTGCAGCGGATGGGATTTTAGGCCTTGACGGATCGTCTGGTTGCGGACCATGTCTCTTCTTGTTACTTCAACCACTTTCCTCAGATACCTCATTTCTGGGGCTTGGATCTGGCTTTTGTGGGTTGTAGTCATTGCCCATGACTCGCATCCATATGTCAAGACTGGGACATAGGTGGAGCGGTATACAGCCATCTTCGTTTTCTTACCAACCTCTTTCTTGCTGAGGAATCCACGATTTATGGCCTGAAAAAGTCTCCCAGCCGCTGCTTTTCGAGTGGCCAACTCTTCTTTGATGCCTCCCTTTCGGTCTATAATAGCTCCGAGATATTTAAAGTGGTCGACCTGCTCCAGGACCTGTTCTCCCAACTTAATCTGATGTTTTCTTTCTTCTCGTGATATCACCATGGATTTTGTTTTAGAGCTGCTTATGACCATCCCTCTCTTCTCCAGCTCTTCCTTCCAGACTTGCAGGTTGGATTGGAGATGTGCCTCTGATTTAGCAATCAGGGCAACATCATCAGCAAATGCCAGCTCCGAAATATAGACCTGTCTCATCTTCCAGTACCCCACTGAATACTTTCTTGTTCTCTCCTTACATGCCTTGATGACATCGTCCATAAGGAGTATGAAGAGGTAAGGTGATAGGATATCACCTTGTCTTACACCAGTGGTGGTCCTGAACTCTTCTGACTTATGGTTTGCTGTCCTCACATAATTTCTGCAAGACTTGTAGAAGCTCTGTATAGCATGAATCAGAGGTGCTGGAATATTCTTCCTTGCCAAACAGTCCCAAAGTTTGCTCAGGGGACCCTGTCAAACGCCTTTTCCAGATCTATGAAACAAAGATGGATCTCACTCTTATACTCAAGGGCCTTTTCACTCAGCTGTCTGAGTGTGAAGATTAGGTCTTGAGTACTTCGGTTTGCTCGGAATCCGCACTGGACCTCATCCAATTGTGGCTCAGCTAGGCGTCGGAGTCTCTGCTCTAGGATTCTAGAGTAGATTTTACCAGGGACACTGAGAAGGGATATGCCTCTATGGTTTCCACATTGTCGATTGTCACCCTTTTTGAAAATTGGTGTTATGATGGCAATCTCCCAATCCTTTGGTATGGTCTTGTTGCACCATGCTGCCTGTAGGACCTTTAAGAGTAATAGGTCGCCTGATGCTCCCATGTACTTAACCATTTCTGGTGTTATACCATCATGCCCTGCTGCTTTGCCCATCTTGATTTTCTCTAGTGCTGCCCTCAGTTCTTCCATCTTTATGTCATCTTCACCATCATTGGTTTCCTCTTCTGTGTCAGTGGTTATCATTTCTGATGCTTCATCATGCTCACCATCCAGGAGTTCTGAGAAATATTATTTCCATCTTTCCATTACTTCCTTCGGGGCAGTAAGCAATTTGCCTTGCTTGTCCTTTATAAATTTGAGAGGGCATTGTTTTTCTTTCCTCATGTTCTTTAGGGTTTTATAGAATAATTTCTGGTTTTCTTGTGCATCTTTTTCTAGCTTTTCTCCAAATTCTTCCCAGGACTTCTGTTTTGCTGCTAGCACTTTGTTCTTTGCTTCTGTTCTGAGTGTCACATATTCTCTATATTTTTCCATTTGTCCTGTTGTGTTTTTAGCTCCTAAGTATTGTTTCCATGCCATTTTCTTCTCTCTTATTTTCTCTTTGACTTCTTCTGTCCACCAAGGTGTCCTCTTTCTCTGGTTCCCAAGTCGGACTTCACTGCATGCTTCTGCAGCAGCTGTCTTTATGATATCCTTGAATTTATTCCAGAGGGTTTCCAAGTCATCAGGTCGTTCTTCTGTGTTGCTCACTGCTGTAGCAATAAGCCCCTGATATCTGGTCTTAATTTCTGGCTCTCTCAGCTTGTAGGTCCTAATGCTCATTTCTCCTGCTCGTTTACTTGGTTTCTTGCGTGATGTTGGGCAGTTCCTAGGCTGAGCAACTCTTTCAGTTGTTCGTTTGATTGTTAGCAGGTAGTGATCACTTCCAATCTCTGGCCCCCTCCAGACTCTTGCATCTCGGACATATCTGAATGAGCTTCTCCGAACAATGGCATAGTCGATCACTGACTTCTCATTCTTGGTTGGTTCACATCTAGTGTATGCATGTATGCGCTTATGGGGGAACTTTGTGTTTGTAATGATCAGCAGTTTACAGTCTACAATATATATTCCACAACGATCTCGCTGGCATAAGGGAAAACGTCCTTCCCGGACAACAGCCTCACTGACTAATTTTGCGCCTTTTTCCCCGACTTCCGGTAGTCACATGACCCACCAGTTCGGCTAGCCTCGGCCTCTCCCGACTGGCTTTTCGACGAACACAAGACATTAAACGCACTGCGAAATAACGCAGTGACATTGCTACATGGCAAAGACATGGTCATATGCGGTTACCGGTGTGGTTGGAAGTTTGCACACAAGGGCATCGGACATCTTATTACCATATATGGCAGAGTTGACCTCTGCCTTACGTACAAAATTATCCGATGTCGGAATATTTTGAAATTACCCCATAACCCGACCTGTTTGAATATGTTTGGAGCGTTTATTAACTCCATGATAAACGAAGGCGTGAGACGGCAGGGAATATAATCTGACAATTTTCTCAAGCTATCTCACTTAAGAAATCGCTCACCAAGACACCAGACTGCTACAGTGAACAAATATAATTCAAAATTCCGTCTTAAAATACCGGACACATTTTAATTGCAGTATTTATCAGGAATTACAATATAGCCCAGGAATCTCTACCATTTTAAAAAAGGAAACCGGGACTGAGGAAACTGAAGGACCACACACGGTCAGAGACGGAACATTAAATTAACGACACCCCAGACGCGTGTAAGAGGCCGTTTAAAGTCTCTTTTATTCATATGAGCAAAAAGTATGTGAGTCAGGATTGGCTTACTGGTGGTACCAGCAGAAAGTACTATCTCTGGAACAAGAAGGGAACAGTGGCCTAAGCTTTACGACGAAGCACCCACGTGGTAGACTCTCCTTGACATTTGTAGAAAACGAGCTACCCCCGACAACCTTGATCAGAGGCGAGCGTGAGCAGAGTGAAAAGAACCAACCCATAAGAAGGAGCAGAAACGTCACTGGCAGCTAAGTTCAAATATATGCTGCCACTTGAGCTTCTTGTAACATCTCACATTCCGTAAAGACTGTGATGATAACTTTTCTTGATCCATAAGTATTCAAATTATTTTTCAACTGTTGAAACCTAAAATGATTATTAAATTTTGTTATTTGTAATGTAACAAATTTAACTTCGATTTCATCATTTTAAATTTACTGCATGTTTGTCTCAGTCAATTTACTACACACACTCTAAACAGAGCTATACTAGAATAATAGAATTTACTGAGTAAATCAGGGGTGGGGGCTTAAACGAGCTGAAAGTAATAAGTGCTTAAATCCATCACAAAAGCTTTCGGCAGAATTACAGAGTTAACATACTCAGCCAAAGCAGTATTGTTCTCGTTTATTCTGAATAACTTGTGAAGACTCCCTTTGTAATAGAAGTGTCATCACCCTTCTATCTACATCTCTGCCACGAGTAATCTTGTACAAAGGTAGATACATTTGAAGCCCATATTAGATACTCTTGAGTTTTGACCATTGTTGGACCACTACTGCAAAGCAGAGGAGGCAATACCGTCACAATTGGGGTCTCGACTTGGGATTGAACGCGATCGAACAAGTGTGATAACTCACAATTGGTCGACTCGCGCCAGGATTATAGAACTTATCTAGGGTTTTCAGCCAAAGAACTTTCTGACTTCGTGCTTTCTTCGGTGAGAGAACAGAAAGAAAAAGATAAAGAGACAAAATACAGGATGGCGGCAGAGAAAGCCGCACTCGATGATGAGAATGCAGCTGGGAGGGAAGAGAGAAGGATGGCCACGGAACACGAAAAAACCCAAGCTGAAGAGAAAGAAAAGCAAAGGGTTTTCGGAGCCGCAAAGAGAAAAAAGGAAAGGGCATTCGCTAAGGAGAAGGAATAGGCCGAAAGGACATTCGCTAAGGAGAAGGAACAGGCTGAAAGGGTATTTGCTAAGGAGAAGGAACAGGCCGAGAGGACATTAGCCAGGGAACAGGCCAAAAGAAGGGAGGAGAGTGGATTCTAGTTCTAACAATGGCGGATCTGGATGTTCTCAAGGTAGCAATGGAGAAAACACCACTCAGGTGGTGGCACCTAGTGCCATATCCTTCCAGTTACATGTTTACTCTGAGGCTTCAGAGGAAATAGGTATACATCTCTCTGAGTTTGAATCCTTAGCAGCTACATATGGCTTGGAGAGATACAACATGCAGCTATTCCAGAGTCTGAGGGGATCTGCTTATGATGTATTTCTCAAGATGCCCACGGAAGAACAGAACAACCGACATGTTGAAGAAAGCTCTGCTACAGCTTTTTATGCTGAATGCAGAAACTTTTCATGGTAAATTCCGTGAGACAAGACGACAGAAATATGAATCGTATAGACAATTTGCTACACAACTAGAAACGTACTTGGTGAAGTGGGGATCTCTCGGAACCTTTGATGATTCTTATGAAGGGTTGCAGAAGATAATTGTCGTGGAACAGTTCAAAGACTCGCTTACTCCTGAAATGAGACGGTTCCTGGCGGAGCATATGGCCGAAATTCTTGAGCATGTGGTACTGTTTGCCGATAGGTACCAGAGGGCCCAGTCGGAAGTGAGTCCGTCTAAAAGGCGCCACCCAATAGTCACCCCAAACAAAAGGATCACTCAGAGGATAACTCCAGAAGTACGGACAACCCAACTGACAAAACAGCCCACCAACAGCTACAACAACTACAAGATCACCAGAGGCAGAAACAGAGCAATTCAACGCAGGGAACTGGAAGACGAAATTATATATCGTGCAAAACTGACACGCTTTTTACATCGGATTGTACGAGCCGACATCCGGCCCTTATAGTGCCCGAACAGGGGGCCGATAGGGAATCATGACCCCCAGGCATATGAACAAAATCCTAGTTACCCTTCTATTACTGAGCAAGTAACCGTTGGCAATCAAACCATACGATGCTTGTATGATTCGGGCCTCAAATATTCGGCTTTAGTTTCTCCATCTTTGGTAAAGGCCCACCAATATACTGGTTAAACTGTAGAAATACAGGGGCCTCGGAAGAGTATAAAGCCAATGCTACTTCCGCTGGCGGAAATTGATGTTTCAACCCGATATGCACGGGGCAAAATCAATGCTGCAGTTTTAGACGATTTAGTCTACCCTCTCCTTTTAGGGAGGAAGTATGTGTTCCTTGGAGATCCCTCACGTGACTCCAAGCAGACACCAAATCGAGATAACCCAGGACAGGCCTCAGCAGATGAATTACTGATTAATGATATAACTGGCTATCTAATTTTATTCTGGGCATTAGAATGCACGGAACATTTATTTTCCCTTTTTTTAGTTGCATTTGATAACAATAATAAGGCTGTTGCCTGAAAATGTTCTTCTATTTGTTAATAATTGTCTCCATTTCTCTAACAAGAATAACAAAATGTAAAATATAACAGGTGCTAAACCATTAACATTGATATAAATATCCAATAAAAGATTTTGAAACCAGCATCCATATGTTGTAAGCAAAAAAAATATGAGAAGCTAAAAATGAAGCTGAAGAAAAGAGGAAGAACTAATGGTCTCAAATGATTAAAATGAAAAAAAATCATTTAAAATTATAAATAATAATATTATATTGAATAGAAATACCCGCAACATTCAGTAAATCACAGACCTACAGAAAAATACATATTTGTAGGCAAAAAAAATTTAATTATGTATTTTTTATTATTTTTTTAAACATTAATCTTCTTCTTTCTTTGATTCTTAACCGCCGACCGTCAAAGCAGTCAGTGGCCATCACGCCTGGTCGCGTCTTGTAGGGCAACAACAAATTGATTCCACTTTGCTCGGTCGGCGACCATCCTTCGTACAGTGCCCCAACTCTGGTTCATTCCATGCATCTCAGCCTCCAAAGTCCTCCACCAAGTTGTTTTTGGCTGCCCTCTCTTTCGTTTACCTTCAGGGGTCCATTACATTGCTGTTCTTGTGATGGCATCGGGGTCTCTTCTGAGGACATGGCCAACCCAGCTCCAGCGTCTGCCAGCTATGATGGTGTGCATGTTCTCTTGCTTGCTCCGAGTTAGCAGATCTTGGTTGGTAATAGCAATCGGCCAAAAGATTCGGTGATTTTTTTTACGCATGTTGTGTGAAAAGAGGACAATTTCGACATTTCCTTCTCTGTAACTCTCCAGCATTCCGCACCATAGAGAAGCACAGAAAGCACACATCTCTGATATAATCTTAATCTTGTGCTTGTGCTGTACTGAGAGGACTTCCAGATGTTGTTTAGACTAAAAAAGGCTGTTCTTGCTTTGTTCATTCTGATGTTGATGTCTTTGTTTGCTCCGCCGTCTGGTGTTACTATGCATCCTAGGTATGTGAAGGTATCTGTCTGTTCCAGTTGCTGATTCCTTACTGATATGGGGGTCAGGGTTGCTCATATTGAGCTTCATGACCTCTGACTTCTTTAGATTGATGTTCAAGCCCACCTGTTGGCTAAACGTATTAAGTCTATCCGTTTTTTCCTGGATGTGTTGATGTGAATGTGCTAGTAGTGCAATGTCATCTGCATATTCCAGATCTTCCAATGTAGAAAATTTTATCATCTTATTCCTCTTGGGTTGCCTTCTGTTGTCTGGCGCATCACCCAGTCTATGACTGTTAAAAATAGAGTGGTTGATAAGGGGCATCCCTGTCGTACTCCTGTCTTCACCTCAAAGGTTAGGTTGCTCTGCCCAACGCTACACGTAAAGTTGGCATAGAGGCTTTTTATGATTGACACTATGCAGCTTGGAATTCCATAAACCCTCGGTATTTTCCATAAACTGTCCCTATGTATACTGTCTAAAGCCTTTTCATAATCAACGAAATTGATGTACAGCTGTCTTTGCCATTCTGAGCACTGCTCAATGATGTTCCTGAGGGTAAATATATGATCTACACATCTTCTGTTCTTTCTAAATCCTGCTTGTTCTTTCCTCAGTTTGTGGTCTACTGCTTTTGAAATTATCTGTATAATTATCCTGCCTAGTATTTTGCTGGGAACTGAGAGAAGAGTGATCCCTCTCCAATTATTGCAGTCTGCAAGATCTCCCTTCTTAGGCAATTTGACAATTATTCCTTTGTTCCACTCTGTTGGTTTTGTCCCTGTTTTCCAGACTTGTGCAAATAGTGGCTCTAAAAGTTCTGCTGCTAGCTCAGGGTCTGTCTTAAATAGCTCTGCATTTAAGTTATCATGGCTTTTCCATTCTTTAACCCTTTGATTGTTGTGATAATTTCTTCTTTTCGTGGAATGTCTGTATTAACATCTAGATCATTTTCAGCCTCAGGAACATTCAATTGTGTCTCTGGTGGTTCCTTGTTCAGAGTTTCTCTGAAATGCCCATCTTGTTTCTTGCCCCTCTGCTGTCGTGATGAGATTTCCTTGCTTATCTCTTACTAATGTAATATTGTTTAAGATTAATGAGTAAGCATAATTTCTAAAGACAAAATATCCACGATTACAATGATCAGTTAATTATGTATTTAATTTACTTGTACTTTCTGTGATGTAGGGACCAGAATTTTTGTAGAGTTCTTTCCGTGTCCACTTGTGTCACGAAGGCCTCTCTTGCGAAACTAGTTCTTTGCTTTTTCTCATTCAACTCTTCAACCTCTCCATCATTCATTGTCATTCTCTTTCGTGCTTTCCGCTATTTCTCTGTCGCTCTTTCCTTTTCCATCCATGCTTCTTCAGAATGAATAGGAACAGTACAAGCCAACCTATTCCTAATATTTGAGCTCAGCAGAAATGTGCCTGAAGACCGATGAAGATAAGGGACGTGCATTACTCAATCGGTATATTACTCATGCTGATAAAGCTGTCCGTCAAGAAATTTAGAACCACATTCTGGAAAACGACATAAGAGGCGAGCTATACTTCAACCTCATATCTGAGGAAGACGTTGTGTACATTTTAAAAACCAGTAAAAACTCTGCCCCGGGTCCTGATGGTGTACAGTATCCTCACATAAAACAGTTCGATGACACATACATTATAAATGTAGTGGGGGATTTCAATACCAGCATACAGAGTGCTGAGGGGCCGAAAGACTGGCTCCATAGTTACATACGGCCACTTCCTTAACCAGGTAAAGACCCCACTCTGCTCAGCAGCTATCGTTCCATAATGAAAGAAGATCTTCTAGGCATATCTTTCATTGGTTAAAAAAAATTAAAGGCTTAGCAATCTGAGATATCTAGGAGTAACGTTCGATTGCGAGTTATCGTACAAATGCCACGCTGAGCTAATCATACAGACGTGCAAGCTAGGTTTGGTAGCCCTGAAACCAATGACAGCTGCCACACGGTGCAGAGACTACTGTTTCTCCTGTATCATCAGCTAGTGATGTCAGTAATCCAGTATGGGCTGGGAATACTCACGCCGTCAATATCACAGTGAGCGACTGGAACGCATTACAAATGAAGAGATGCATGTAGTATAAAGCTTATATGAGGATAACCACAGACAGAAGACACTCTATGAATGGAAACATAGCTGACAACAAGGAGCAAGAATAAAGAGAGAGATGTCATGGATGGCACGGGCAGAGACTACGACTGGGCAGGTGATCACTGTTGAAAATATATTCCAAGGGGAAGAGTAGTGTAAGTAGGGTGAAAACTGGACAAACTACCAGCAAGTCATCATCAACCTTGGCAGACAGTGCAGAGCGTGGGACAAAAGGAAATCAGAGCTGAAAATTAATAAACTAATAATTTATCATGCCAGGAATGATGACATCATTGTGAACGCTGATGGGTGTGAACTCCTCTTTGATAAATCAGGATGGAGCTTCTCAGCGAGAGTAAAGGGCAGTTGTCGTCGCTGAAGAAAGCACAGCTTACATTACAGCAACATCAATCTTAAGAATGGAGATAGAGGTAGCTACTGTAGCCCTGAGGTGACTGTCCGAAACTTCATTAGCCAGGGCAGTTATTGTGTCAGACTCTCAGTCGATGATTTGGAAGGTCCAACGTGGATGGCCCCGGATTGGATGGAAAACATCCATGGAAGCCTCAAATCTTCAGCAACTGGTGTGGATCTACTGCCCTGGTCATGCAGGGGTGCGCAGCAATGACAGCTGACAGACTAGGTTCGAGATCACCCATAGTGGGGGCATTGGAAATGGATAAGTGAGAAATAGTTAAGGCATTTAGTAATCGCCTGCTAGATAACGACACGACGATCGAGGAATCAACAAAGCTTTGATTGCTAGAATCATTCATCGATTTGGCATCAAACCTACGGCTACCACGGATTGGCGTATGAGATAATGCATCCAGCGTGTATACAACCAGCGCTACATGAACAGTAAGTATTCATACTCTTCCACATACGCTGAAGGAGACTGAGCACGCATACCTTTGCCTGGAGCACAATGATTTCTATTCTGATGAACTGTAACAATAGCAATGTATTTAATTTGTAATTTGTGGTGCCAATATGGAAAATAATAAGGAAAAGGATATTGTCAGTCATCAAATGACTGTAACTGAATATAATATATATAAGTATAGTCTTTTATATCAAAATTATAACACATTAAGGGTTGATTGAAAATGTTACTAAATCATCATTATTTTTCCATTCCGCTTCCCACGGAGCATGGAACCATCACTGCTTGTCCCGTTGCAAGAAGCATGCTCAAAGCATTAACATGCTTTTGCAGCAGTGAGTTATAAAGAAACCTGTTTTACATGATTAGGTTGGCAGCTCCATGCTTACTTACTTAGTCGTTCCCCTTCTACCATGAGGTGTAAAGGTTTGGAAGAGATAGCGCTAGACTATCCTATCGGCTGTCTTCCTCCTGGCCTGGTTCCATTCTAGTCCTTGGTCCTTCAAAGATTGTCTTATGTTGTCCTCCCAGCGGACTCTGGGTCGTCCTGGGGGTCTGGATCCCTGGCTCTTAGTTTCCCATGCTTGTCGTGGTAGCCGATCTTCTCCCATTCTGCAGACATGGCCCAACCATCTTAGTTGGGACTGTTCTACTTGGGTCTGCAGGGGGTGTGATTTTAGCCCTTGACGTATCGTCTGGTTGCCGACCATGTCTCTTCTTGTTACTTCAACCACCTTCCTCAGATACCTCATTTCTGAGGTTTGGATTTGGCTACATGCACGACCTCTTATTCATTGCCTTTTACGACATGCCTGAGAATGCTGTATGCATATTCTTTCTTTGTGCCATCAATAATGTTTTTCAAATATTATACGAGTGCCTTTTTTTTAAGGATGGAGGGAAGGGACGGCTGTGCATGAATTTGTTCTTTCTAAATTTCTGCAGCAATCAGTAGTTTTTTTTGTTTAGTCGCTGTGTGTGATCTGGAGACTAGTTAAAAGCATTGCAAGGAAGGCTTTGTTTTGGAATTCCCAGCGTAAGGGAAGTAGAAATAGACTGAAAAACACATACAGAACAGAAATTGAAATATAAAGGGGATCCAAAGATGCAGCAATAGAGAATGCAGTCAGCGACTGACAGCTTGACTGCTTGCGTCAGGGTCAGCGAACCAGAGCTGACCAAGACCCTACCCCACCTCCACGTCGTGGTCCTGGAAACAGGCTGCATCAATGCAGTCTGGCTGAGAGAGTAGGGATCGAAGAGGGAAGGCAAACCCGGTCCCAAAAAATACCGTGCTGAAGTCGGATGTGTCGGCCGAAAGGCGCAGATATCGCAGCTCCGGTGTAAACAGACACAACGCAACCAACGTCCTTTTCAGGACGAACGAGGAAGAAGAAGAAGAAGAAATATAAATAAAATAATCAGGAAAACGTTCAGCTGATGGAGAATTTGGCATACGTTTGTTGATGGACTCAGTTTCTTGGGGAACGGAAGGGTAATGACTGTGCGATCTGCCGATAAAATGACTGCTGAACACCTACTTTAAAGATGCCCAACATATGAGGAACAGAGAAAGCGCATTTGGCCATACCATTCCTGGAAAACTCTACGGAGATGCCATCAGCCTCAAGCTGACTACTGCTTTCTTTGAACATATTCAAGACGGCGCCTGAAAGTGAAATAAGAATAAGAATGTACAATCTGCCTGGAAGATCACATTTTCCTATTTTTTGTATCTCTTTGTGGGACTCCCGGAGCTAAAAGTGGTGGCAGGACAACAAATGAAAGGTTCATAAGATATTACTATTGAACAGACATGTTCATAACACATTAATGTTGAAAAAAAATGTTCATAACACGTTACTGTTCAATAGAAATGTTCATAACACATTACTGTTGAATAGAAATGTTCATAACACATTACTGTTGAATAAAAATGTCCATAACACATAACTGTTGAATAGAAAATGTCAAAACACATTACTGTTGAATAGACATGTTCATAACACATTACTGTTGCACAGAGAGTTTCATAACATATATAACTTTCAATAGAAAGTTTCATAACACATTACTGTTGAATAGAAGTGTTCATAACACTTTACTGTTAAATAGAAAATGTCATAACACATTACTGTTGCACAGAAAGTTTCATAACATATATAACTTTCAATAGAAAGTTTCATAACACATTACTGTTGAATAGAAGTATTCATAACACATTACTGTTGAATAGAAAATGTCATAACACATTACTGTTGAATAGAAAGTTTCAGAAAATATTACTGTTGAATAGACAGTTTCATAACACATTACAGCTGAATAGAAACTTTCATTCTTTCTTTTAAATAATGTTTTGCCTCGTTTTGACGAGGTGCGTCCCTTTCAACCTAGTCGGTTATATTACGGCGCATGTCCAAATATAAAAGACCCTTAGGTCTGAGATTACCTGAGAATAGAAACTTTCATAACACATTATTGTTGAATAGAAAGTTTCATAACACATTACAGCTGAATAGAAACTTTCATAACACATTACTGTTGACTACTTTAGCTTGTTCCTAAGTGCAAGTCTTCATTTCTTAAAAAGTTTATTCTGTGAACATTTCGGTGTGTGGGAAACGGTGCGTACCTCATTGAGAGAGAGAATGAAAGAGAGAGATAGAAACAATAAGGAATTTTTGAAAGGTAATGTGACAGGGTGGGCGAGAAATGTGATGTTTTTGTGATATGTGATCAATTTCTTGCGGCCAATTCACATTCGCACCAGACCCGTACAACAATAAACCGCTTGATTTTAATGCAGGGGCAGAATTTATTCATGCAACCCTTTCAGTGACCCAAACCCACAAAACAAACTAATGAACAAACACTAAACAAATAAACAAACACCCAGCCAATGCCCATGTGCTAACCTGAAACACAAATAAAGCACTTACTAGTTAAAATCATAATAAATAAATAATGAGAAACACCACATTTTCACCTGCCAAACATCCCGTTGTTCCACGCTACCTGAAACATCCCACTATTACTTATACACCCACGCTCATGCATGTCGTCCAATGAGTCTAGTGTGATGTTGTGCATGAGGCTGGCAATCTTCCCAAGTAACACAGATTGCTCCAGAAACCACTGCTGCAAGAGCATTTGCATACTTTGCGCAGGCTTCATGCGGAGGTCAGCCTCCTGTGTGCTCCCTTCTCCATAAGGAGCGAGATGAGAAATAATTTATTCCCAGGTGAACCCACGTGCTGCCATAAACCATCTTACACCCTTCCATACCGTGACAATAATTAATAATAATAATAATAATAAATTCTTTAAGCGCCAAACACGGCGCATAAGGCAGAAACCAGTGCTCTCCAGGTTGTTCGTTGTGACGCCACTCCTCTTAGCTCTTGCACATTATTTAGGCCCAACGTTCTTCCTTCTCTTATTATTGTTCTTCTGAGTGTTTCTTTTGGTCTTCCTTTTTTCCGCTTACCCTCAGGAACCCAAGTGAGCGCCTGTAGTGGTATTCTGTTGTTTTGCATTCGTAGGACATGACCGATATATGACCATCGTCTTTTCCTTATATAGTCGGAGACATATTTCTGCCTAGAGTCTTCTCTTATTTGTCGATTAGTCTTGAATTCTTTCCAACTGATGTTCATGAGTTTTCTAAGACATTTGTTCTCGAATGTATTCAGCTTGTTCTCCAATGATTTTGTTATTTTCCAACTCTCACAGCCGTATGTTAACATTGAGATAACATTTGAATTAAACAGACGAAGCTTGGTATGTATATTCAATGATCGTAATTTCCAAATGTTAGATAATCTATTGAAGGCGCTAGCTGCCAAAGCAATTCTAGTATGGATTTCTCTTGTTGTGTCACCATCCTGAGTCATTTTACTGCATAAATAATTGAACATTTAAACTTTCTGTAGTTTTTCACCGTTCAAGATGATATCAAAGGTCTCGTTAGAAAAGTTCATAGCTTTAGTTTTAGAGGCATTTATTTGGAGACCAATTTTAACCGAGAGATGACACAAATTATTTATTGCTTCTTGGGATTGTCTTGGTGTTGAACTTAAGAATGCTACATCATCTGCGAAATCCAGGTCCCCCAGGAATTTTCCATTTGTCCATTTTATACCCAATTGTTCATTGTGGGTATAGTTTCTCATAACCCAATCAATAGCTATTCCAAAAAGTAGTGGTGACATAATACAGCCTTGTTTCACCCTGTTTCTACTGTAAACCATTCTGTATTCCCTTTATTTGTTCTAACACAACATCTTGCATTGTCATATAGCGCTTTGATTATATTCACATATTTTGTTGGAAAACCATAGATTGTAAGTATCTTCCACAATGATGGGCGGTGTAGACTATCAAAGGCTTTTTGAAAATCGACGAAGGTGATAATAAGTGGCGATTGCCTTTCCACTGACAATAATTAAATAGTAATAAAATAGGCATAAAGCAGAATTAAACAATATGTACTTCCAATACTCTCCGTAATAACAATAAGCTACAACCTCGCAACCGATCCACACCAATATTCGTTCCTGCACTTTGAAGCATGTCGTATGTGACGACCGGACGACCGGCGAGACTGGCAACAAGCGTGTCGTATATGACTACTGATGAGACTGGGAATCATATGAAACGCATTGTTACAGAAACAACCACTGCAAAAGCATATACATGCTTCTTGTAGATTTCTGGTGGAAACCAGCCGCATTGGTGTCTACATGCTCCGCAAGAAGCAAACAGAGAAACGCTTACGTCTCAAAGTGCCTTACGCACAAAGGAGAGGTATCATGCTTACAAAGAATCTAAATAACTAAAACTAAATACATCACTTAAAGGAAATTTAACAAGGAAACTTTGTACACAACCAGATATAACTATTCTCATCTCAAAGTAACCCACTAAAAATATGCAGTAGAATTATAATCAATTATCATAAGACACACTAACTAAATTACCTTCGCATTAAAGAATAAAATAAAATTACTCTTGCAATAACAAAGCTAGCAAACGTTATAATTAGCCCACTGTACTCCCAAAACACGTCAGTTCAGGGCCAGTTTTGATTTATATTTGCTATAAAGAGCACAAAACAAATGTCTATGTTAGAGAGAAGATAAACACCTATGCAGGCCATCAAGAACCACTTTTGTCAATAGTGAAACGTCGAAAGCTTGCCTGGTTTGGGCATGTAACTCGTCATGACTCCCTTTCGAAAACGATCCTCCAGGGAACAGTCGAAGGTAAACGGAGAAGAGGAAGGCAAAGAAAATCCTGGGCTGATAACATCAAAGAATGGGCAGGACACGGTTTCTCCACACTTGTACGCATTGCTGAGAATAGAGAGCAGTGGAGGACCCTGTCTGCTGATGCTTCCACCATGGCACCCCTACGACCCATGACGGGTTATGGGTTGAGATGAGATGATGACTCCCAAAAAATAAATAGCTTAAAATCATTAGGCCTTTCCTCCCAACACTTGGTAACTAAAAATGTCCCTGCCGCTTACAGACGCTATCTTTATGTACAGTTCATTTCATCATGGCATGGGATGCCAAGTTCAGGCCTCCCTCTTGCGGTAAAGTTAATTCTATTTACATTTCAGTACCTGATAGAATTTCTGTCCAGTTCCATGAATGAAATACGCATACTTTCATCTTACATCAGTGAAGCGGACTTACTAGTACCATGAATAAAATCTATCCACATTCCTACCACTAATCTATGACATTAAAACGGATTCTAATTTCTTATCCGAAATCTTCCAGAAAACACAGAATTAGCTATTCTATCAAATACTTGTACCGGGCCACGCTGAAACTAATTCAAAAGCTACAGGGAACTAATGGTAATATCTCTACAAAATACGCTAACAATTATAGCTCACGTTTCCCATATCTTCGCCGACTCTTCTGCGAACACGTCTAACGTCCTCATCTGCATTTTGCTCCTATAGTTAGAAAACTCCCTTTGGCCTGTGATGAGCCCGTATTTTATACACCAAATAACCGCATCACGCAGGGCTGGCGTAGTGGTTTACGCTCGTGCACTGGCGAAGCGACAGGCTCGTTGTAGCACTTGTACTGTGCAAAAATACAACTATTAACTTCAGTTGCTAAACACACAAATATGAACTTCAGGGAGACTTTGAGGCGTTATTATGGGCCAATATCTGACACAGTCACTGTAAGAATAAAAAGATAACTAATGAAAGAGATCACAATTATCATTTTCATTTGCACCCCTTATGCAGCGGAGAGCCGCCACTGCATCTGGTCCTCTTGCAGGGTGTATGCAAAAAGAAGTCCCCCTAAAAACCCGCCTTTATGAGGATCAAATCGATCTGGCTTGCATCCAAGAAACACATCTCAACGGCAACCACAGATTCTCAATATGAGGATACCAGGCTTTCCGACTCGATCGAGAAGGACACAAAGGAGGTGTGCTATTACTTACCCGAAACTCAATACCAAGTAGCGAGGTATCCGTAAACTTCAACGACCAGTCGGAAATTTTAGGGATTGACATTAAAATAAAGGACACGAACTTGCGTATCTACAATTTGTATGGCCCACCGAGCAAAGACCTGTCACTTGCAAGTATGAAAATAAAGAGCTCAAACTGCATAGTGGTCAGAGATTTCAACAGCCACTCGGAAAGATGGGGATATCCGGTTACAGACAGTAGAGGAGAGGAGGTGGAGGACTGGGAGATAGATACGAACCTTCACCTTATCAACAGGCCAGATGATAAACCCAGTTTCTACTCTAGAAGATGGCACACCACTTCCACTCCAGACCTAGCTTTTGCCACAGGGGACATCCTTCACATAATTGACCGACAGGTACTTAGCCAACTAGCAGGCAGCGACAGCAGACCAATAAAGCTAGTGGTTAATATAGAGTATGTTCCCCATGAAGTGAAACCATTGCCCCGATGGAATTACAAAAGAGCTGACTGGGACAGTTTTGCAGTGCTGACTGACAGTCTTTGCGAGACCATCAACACACGAAACAACAGCAGGAAAAATATTGTTGAAAGCTTCAATAGAGCAAAACTTCAAGCAGCTATTGAGACCATTCCGAGAGGGGCCAGAAAGAACTATAAACCATACTGGAATGAAGAACTGTAAAAACGTGAAGATGAGGTAACAGAAGCCAGAGACACAGCAGAAACAGAACAAACAACTGAGGCGAACATCTTGCTCAAAGCAACCACTGCAAAGTACAAAAGAACATTAAACCAAACAACAAGAGACTGCTGGAGGCAAACAACAGAAAATCTCAACCTAGATAAAGAAGGGAACAAACTGTGGAAACTAGTTAGAGTTTAGAACAACGAAGAACCTTACAAAAATCACACCACAATCAAACAAGGTGAAAATATACTCTCGGGAAAAAAAGCTGCAATGCTCTCATGGAACACTATGTGTTGCGTTGTTTATTATATTATATATGTAACTTCTTAGAGTTACTCTAGCCAATATTGTGTAGGGACATACCGCTCCACAACGCACACAGATATTCACCACCAAGGCCGAGTGGACAGTTAAACAATATTTATTGCACGAAACACAGCTCCACAGGTAGCAACTTGAAAAGCAATTACAGCGTATGTCATAACATGTATCGTCATGTAAAGTTCTGTAGCGTCAGCAACTAGTAACGCTGTCCCCGACAGTTTCACACCTATTTATTAAATCCGTTCAAGGACATACATACGTCCGTTCTCATGCAAATATCTCGTACCCCTCCCAAAAGATCTTGGAGTACAGAAGTTGGTATCATGTAGGAATTAATCACAAAAATCATCGAAATCTGAGGACCTCAAACACAAACGTCCACTAGCCATGAAAACACATTATTCTCCTTTCTCTCCCACCAGTCAACTGTCTCACGAGACCCAGCCAAGCGTCACGGCTTAAACTCGCTCACCCATCTTTTCCAGTGACCCGTGTAAAAATAAACAAACACAGAGCCACGCCGAGCTAACACTCTATAATACACACCTGTTATGAATTTTAAACATAACAGTACTCCCCCCTCCCTCCCCCTCCCCCGGCAAAATAAAGAAAACAAGGTTTTCATTACAAGGTATTTTCGTGATGTGAGTATAACACCACCAGAGTGAAATTTGGGTATCATCAAACTTCACTGTCAGTACCACATAGCATAGCACCCAGGTTTCTGCCACAGAGTAGGCAATTAAACACTCAATGTGTAGACAATAGTAAAAACTACCGCCAAAGATTACCCATGACAAAAATCATTTTAACAACAATGTGAGGTGACCAAAACTAACAGTGCTAAAGATGTTAAAACAACATGATGGTAGCTATACATGCACTCAAATACCTCACACAAAACACACCGTCCAATAACCCCTATTCGTCAAGTCCAGTATCAGTAGTCAATTCAATTCTTATACATCAGTGCAATAATGCAAAGCATTAAAATTAATACAATTATATAATAGAAACAATAGATGACATGAGGCAGACAATCAACTATATAGTGAATGAATGCGACATTATGTGTACACAGATTAACAGTATGTGTACCTGCAAAGTACATGTCATCAACATAACATAGTGATGTTAAGAGAACCAATGTAATCTTGTATCTAACACACTTGTGTGAGCACTAGTTAATACTATGCTTATGTGTTGTACAAATAGATACTAGTATGGCATGTTTGCCAAATATTGTTGCAAAGTCCAGTGTGAATGTGAAACAGATTTGTGTCAAAGATCAAACCAAGTCTGGTGACTTCACCTTACTTAACACTGAAATATTAAACACAGTAATTAAACTAAGTAGTGTCATTGTATTCCACTCATTAATAAACTAACATACAAAGTTACTTGAAGTATGTCCAAATAAATTAATATCCCGATCTATGGTTGATTTCCCTGCAATAGTATGTTCATACAAATCCAAATGATTGTCGTGAAAAATTCTAATCCACATATATAAAAGAGAAAATAAATGTAAAGCCTAACGAAGTAATTTAATAGAAAGAAAGAAGAATGGTGAAAGACCAGTGCTTTCCCTAAATAGCGTTGTAGAACGCCATAATGACTGAACCCGAGATCCCCTTTTTCTACTTCGTCTGCATAAACTACACGCGTGTCTAAAAATAAAACTGGTACTGTGTTTCTTAGAAAACCTTGAGATACGTAAACTGCTTAATGACCTAGATATAATATTACATTAATGTCATTATATACACTACGTTAACCTAAAAGACAGACGGACTTAGAAGAGAGAGAGAGATGCACGGAGGAACGCATGCAATGCTACCACGTCGTCTCGCGATTAAAAAGTAATGCCACCCCACGCGAAAGGCATGCAGGCTTGATTTTTTTCAAATAGACAGTGATAAAAAACACTAACGATACGAGGTAAGGTTTTAAAAAAACATGTTTAATGCTTATTAGGAAACATGACACAATACTGTTTTACGTCTGAAATCCTGACTTTATACTGACAGAACAGTCGAAAAGGCAGGACAGGTGGCGGTTTGAAAAATAAAAACACAAATACACGACTATCCTAGAATAATACATATTTTGAACGAAGCCACTTAACCCCATTAAACTTATATATTCTTGTACCTTAAGACTTGCTGACAAAGAATATGTTATGTGTTACGCAAATGGTCTAGTACTTAATAAATTATAGCCAAAATACTATAGTGAGGTTGTCTGACAGCACAAGATCATATTTGCTCATAATGGCTGTTTGAACAACACTGCTTTAGGGAAATGGGGCCAACAAGTTAGATACGATTTGATTGGCGTTAGTCCTATGTAAAGCGAAACCTGATTAGTCGGACTGCAAATACTATTAGGGTTGTTAAGGGTTACGGTAGGATGGGTAATATTTTTTCAAAGGCTCTTGTAAACATGGTCTCATTGGTTAGAGCGTTCGATATAGTCAAATAGAAGCGTCAGTTCAGGGCCAGTTTTGAAAATAAATTTTGTGAGAAGCAAGTGCGTGGCGAGCAAGCTAATATTTTTCTAATAAAAGCCTGGGATAAGGCAGATCAAAATTGTGCCAGGATTCATCGCCAGTCAACGTACTTGTGTATATTTCCTTGAATTGTGGTAAGCTAGACATATTTCATATATATGTATATATATATATATTATATGAAAATTGAATATGAATTGATAAATTGTGTCTGTATGTGTGTAGTTCAGTAGCAAACAGAAGGCACAGCCTAGATATTGCTCCACCATGTAAAAGCTTGTAAGAGAGGAGTATAACTGCATTGGCATATATGGGATTGCCAATTAGTAACATGATACCTATCTTATTGTATAGAAGGAATTACAGCTGGAATTGCAGAGGCGTTGTAACCATTAGGGAGAGTAATACTGGTATATTGTCACATGAGAAGCTAGTAGTTGGCATACAGCGCTGAACTCTGTGTTTGTAATGTCCTGTACTTCAGTGTGGAAATAGATATTATATATTAGTTCTGAAGAAGGAGGTACAACCTTCTTATTTCAGGGACCGTGGTACTAAAGTATTAGAGCAGCACCTGGTCTCAGTTTTGCTGGATCCATAGGGCTGGCAGCAGACTCCTTGTCCAAGATATCGACCAGTGGGGTATCTCAAGATAACTGAGAAGCAAGCGAGCAGAGGAGACGGTTTTTCTGCCGCAGACACCTAAGTTAAGAATTCGTCAGCCAGAGCAGCTCACCCTTGTATAACCCTCCTTAAAATTGACTGTAATAATAAAGCAAGAGGGAAAGTTAGTGTTTTACAAATAAAAGAACTGTGATCCCTTCAAGATTATTTCCACCATTAACAAACACATGAAGTCGTGATGACAAACAACAACATAGCTTCAAAAGCCAGTATTACCTCTTAATACCAGAGCATAACACTACACACATATTTTAATAATATTCTATGTCAGGACAAAGATCCTTTGTATAATTTGTGTACATAGACATTGTATTTACATTTGATTGTGATTCCTGATTCACTCTGTAGTTGGATCAGGATATCTATTCTTTAAAGAAATTAATACATAATTTAAACGTTAACACTTGACTTACTTAAGCTAGTCTTCTAGAGTGTTATATGTATGTGCTTGTCATAGTGTTGTAAAGTGTTGTGAATCTTAAATAAAGTATTTATCTGTATGTTGTTGTTGTGAACTTACACTTCATCATTATCATAACCCTAGACATTCAACGTAGTCATCACAATAGCCCAGAATAAGTCTGACTGAGGTCTACATGTGGTAGCAAAGTACGGTCATCTGTAACACACTACACTTATTAGATACAGATACCTTCACAGCTGATCTCAGTCAGTACACTAAGTCCCCTATAAATATTTATATAATCCCAACTGACCACAATGATAATATCCAAAGTAAATGCAAATCGAAAAAATCGTCAAATAGGCAATTTGTTTGTTATCTCCCTTGATAAAGCAAGTCATCATATAGTAATGTCCCTTCATCTGTCGACGTAGATCTTTATATTGAAATAAACAGCAAAGTCTGCAGAAAATATGCTCAATTCTCAGCATTTTCATTATTCCACAGAATGTGCATTTGTTAGTCTGTAGATCGAATATGATCACTGTCCATAAGGCATAACATATGCACGTAGTACTCTGAGTTGACAGAGTTATTACACAACATAGAGCATTAATGAATTCATCAGCATCAGGTGCCGTGTGAAACGATTAATCGTATCAGCAATATTACATAAGCGACTGTAAAATCTTTCTTTAAAAAAGCGAACATGTAGATTAGTCTTTAGCATTGATAGCTTGCAGCATGCCATAGTATTCTCCATTCTTGGAATTATTGTGCCAATGTAGTAGTGTAAAAAAAACAGTTCATCATCACTGTACTATATCACGGATCAATATATCATGAAGGCATTTCGTGGGTCTGTTTTAAGATTGTGAGTCACCTGTATTTGTAAAGTTAATTGGTGGTATAAGGTCCTTGATACATCGTGAAAGGACATCAGCCATAACATTCTGGCTTCCTTTGATAACTCTGATTTCATAGTCATAGGGCTGAAGTGCAAGCGCGGCACTAGTCGCTGTCTCATTTCGGAATCTCGCTGTCTTCAGATAGGACAACGCTTTTTGGTCGGTTTCCAAGGTGAATCGTGCTCCCATTAAGTACCGTTGAAGCTTGGCGAAGCAAAACACAATCGCCAACAGCTCCCTCTCAACAATGGGATACTTTTGCTCAGTAGGTGTAAGTTTCCTACTTACGTATACAATAGGGTGCATGGAACCTTCAAATTCTTGCATTAGCGTTCCACCGATTCCTTTTCCAGAGGCGTCTACTCTGAGGGTAAAAGGAAATCGAGCGTCATGTAATCTCAGATTTGGTGATTTGGAAAAGCAGATTTGCAATACATTTAAAGCGACATCACATGGGACCAGACAATTTTGTTTGGCGAGTTCTTTTTCAATAACGAAGACGGAACTGAGGTAATTTCTGAAAAAATTAAACAGGAATTTTCTATAGAAATTCACTAAGCCTAACAGACTGCGAACTTGTTTCTTAGTTCTAGGAATTTCAAGATTCAAGATTTTAGAGATAATTGCATCTTCAGGTTTAAGATAACCACCTCCTACCTTATGACCAAGAAAAGAAATTTCAGTGAATCTTATTCTTGTTTTAGAAGGTTTAGCAGTAAGATTATGAAGACGCAATATATTCTACAACGACTGAATTCCACAAACGTGTTCTTCCCAAGATTGATGAAACAGACAAACATCATCAATATAAGTGATTAAATCCTGACGGTCAGAGAAAAGTTTGCGCATCATGCAAACAAAAGTAGCAGGCACGTTAACTACACCAAAAGACATGAAATTAAACTGCAACAACCCTAGAGGTGCAGCGAAAGCTGTATAAGGTTTAGCTATGTCTGATACTGGAACCTGCCAATAGCCTTTTGACAAGTCAAATTTAGTAAAGAAAGTAGCTGTAGCTAATCTGTCCCGGAGAGAAGCTAACAAAGTCAGATGCAAAGAGCATTTAAATAGTCAAAGAATAGTCTCAAGATGTGTGCAATATACATAAGAA
The DNA here is from genome assembly GCA_024509875.1 of Oreohelix idahoensis. Classification (NCBI taxonomy): domain Eukaryota; kingdom Metazoa; phylum Mollusca; class Gastropoda; order Stylommatophora; family Oreohelicidae; genus Oreohelix; species Oreohelix idahoensis. The sequence goes on from JAMPIV010006853.1 coordinate 755,704, forward strand.
TGACCCCTAAAATAAAAAACATTCTTAACCTTATGATAAGTACCAAAGGGAAATAAGACCTCATGTACATGATTAGTGGACAGAAAACATGCACGTCCTTGCAGTGGTACAAGTATGAAGTTATTATGTACTTTCAATGGTGTAACACTCCTTGTAGCACCTGAAAAAAGAAATAGTATTATTAAAACTGCCACACTACCCAATATAGTGGCTAGTACATACCACAACAGAAATGGAATCCAGTGGACTCTGACTAAGCAGTTGGATGATCTGGATTTTGCTGATGACTTGGCTCTTCTGTCCCATAACCGTAATCAGATGCAGGACAAATTGAAAATACTCGATGAGAGGTCACAGCAATTGGGTCTGAAAATACACAAGGAAAAGACAAAAATAATGAGAATAAATGCAGGTAATGATAGCAGGGTTGAACTTGAAGAAACACCAATACAAGATGTAGAATCGTACACATATCTTGGCAGTAATATAGACAAAGTTGGAGGGACAGGCAGCGATATCAAAATAAGAATACAAAAGGCAAGAAGAGCTTTCATTGCATTGGGAAATATATGGAGATCAAGAGAAATCGGATCCAACACGAAAATAAGAATCTTCAACTCAAATGTGAAATCCGTCCTATTGTATGGCTCTTAGACATGGAGAACAACAAAGAAAGCAACCATAAAGCTACAGACTTTCATAAATGGGTGCTTGCGTAGAATAGAGGGATTAAAATGGTATGACAAGGTTACCAATGTGGAACTGAGGACAAGAACTAGACAAGTGCCAGTGGAATAAGAGATGAGAAGAAGACGATAGCGATGGATAGGACACACACTGAGGAAACCTGTTGATAGCATTACAAGGCAGTCCTTGTTCTGGAACCCCCAAGGCAAGAGAGGCAGAGGTAGACCAAGAAGCACATGGAGAAGAGAGCTCGAAACAGAGGTGAAAATGATGAGGAGAACGTGGACAGAACTTGAGATGATGGCACGTGACAGGAGGACTTGACATGTGTTTGTTGAAGGCCTATGCTCCTTTGGGAGTGGAGGGTTATGAATGACATGCCACATGAAATCTTGGGATTTCTGAAAGAAAAAATTTGAAGTAATGTTAATATCCACGATGTTCCTATATGAGAAGGAAAATCATATACGAAAAAGACAATGGCAAAAAGGAAAACAAACCGCCACACATCCAGTTTTGAATGAATCGTATACCACCAAACCACATTTGGCACCAGACCAACCTTGACATAAATACTGTCAGGTACCACATCATCAATGATGGGTGTGGTTGGTCCCATATCAGCAACCTTGTCATCATCCATGCTAGGTATGACATCATCCAAGATGGATGAGGTTGGTCCCATATTATCAGTAACCAGTGATTCACTCGAGTCAAAATAGACATCTGATGATTCGTCACTAGTTTGGAAATCCACAAGGGACTCCTCAATGATGGGAGGAAGAAACTTTTTTCCATCACCATCACCATTCCTCAAAACTGTGTCTAATTGAGTTCGATCGTGCGATCGTACATATACACGCCTAAGAGCCTGTGCTCTGATTCACTCGATTCGTATTTTCTCCCCACCTCTCAATATCATCAGTACATCTGAGCCACTGGTTTTGACAACAGACATACCATAGTCCTGCATGTAAAAAATGGGATATCTATAAATATTTCTGCAGTCGGATAGTATTCCACTGTACCCCCAAAATTAATGCACTGAACCTCTTCGCATGTATAGTCAGCAGGGTCTACCAATAAACTTTAAACCCCCACAGTGGCTGATCCAGTGTCCCTGAGTAATGACACAAGTTGGTTGTTCACAAAACCGTTATCAAAAACCACTGATCCTGTCCCATTATAAGAGGACATGACTGGCAAAGGATGTCCCCACCGGAGCCTAGGAACTCCTTCTGGCTGAAACAAAGAGTTACATTCAGCACAATTAGTACTGTTAGATAAATCTACACTACATGCATTAGCATGAGAGACACCATTAGTATTCTGAACTGGATTATTGTCATTAACATGTACAACAGCATTAGAACGTTCAGGGTCCCTTGACTGTCTAAAGTTATTGTTCTGTTGATAACCTCTGTTATTGTTCTGTTGATAACCTCTGTTATTGTTCTGTTGATAACCTCTGTTATTGTAATAGTTATCATTGCAATTATAACCTGACCTTTGGCCTCTGTTTGACTGATATTATATCCACCTCTGTTCCAATCATTATTAGGTCTAAAAGATGATTGATTAGGTTTATATCAATCACCATATGAGTAGCAGTTCCTTTGAGGTTGTTATGACCTATTATTGAAGTTATATCTCCCTCTGTAATTGCCATTGTTATGATTTCGATTTACCTGACAGTTCCTATCCATGCTATTAGATCTCTGTCTAAGCGAATTAGGCACCAGAGTCCTAGCAGATGCCACTGGCAATGAATCCTTAAAGTTATTTTTGCTCAGGTTCCTATCAGGATGTGCAATTTGATATTATCTCCCTAAATCTTCCATAGTAGATAATGTCTCAGGTTTTCTCTCCTGCAGGAATGATAAAAAGTCACCACTAATTGAAGACATCATTTTGTCTCTTAGAATCAAATCAGCCAATCCATCAAATGTTTTTTCAATTTTTGACAACTCAACCCATCTAGAAAAATAACGTTTAATAGATGAGACAAATTCAGTAAAATGCTTAGCTGAATCTGGTAATAACGATTTAAACTTCAGCCTAAAGCCATTTTCATCCAATTGATACTTCTTTAGCAACAAGGCTTTTACAGCCTCATAGTCATTTCTGGTCTGATCATCCATTGTGCATACTGCAGTAAGAGCTTCACCCACCAACAAAGTCCTCAGCCTACTAGGTCATGTAGCTCTATCAATTTTAAACTCTTGGCAATAAGTTTCATACCTATTTAAGAAGCATGAAATATCGTCTATATTTGAGTTAAATTTAGGCAAATTGAGCTTAAAAATGGAAGCATGGTCTTTTTTTCCAGCCTCACCATTCACTGGATTAACCTGTGGTTGTTGAAGTTTCAATTTCTCCAACTCAAGTTCTGCTATTCTCAAGTCTTGAGCATAGGCCAATTTTTTCTCTTCAAGGGCCTTTTCATCTTGTCTCCTCTTCTCATCTCTCTCTAATTGTCTTTGATCTCTGAGTTCATTTGCTTCATCTTGTCTCCTCTTCTCATCTCTCTCTAATTGACTTTGATCTCTGAGTTCATTGGCTTCTAGTCTTTTTAATTTATTTGATTGCTCATTTAATGCTAAGTCTTTTAGAGCTTCACCCTCCATTCCAAATTCTTTTCCAGCCTTAATAAAATACTCCAAAGTAGTCATAATTGACTCTTATTGTGACTTCAAATGGTCCAATAACAATTCAAATATTATAACAAGAAAATGTGAGAAATATTAGCAACAATAATTACACCATCCAAAAACAATCAACTGCATATAATAATAGATGTTATAAAAGGAGCACCAAAAAAAATGCAAACAAGATGACAGAATACAGTGACAAGAGCCAACTCAAGATAATACTACTGAAGAAACAAGGTAGAAATGTATGAATTGTAGAAAAAAAATTAGCTCTATCACACTTATGGCAAGACAATTTTACAACATGTATGACATCTAATAACCAAGGGATAGCAAGAATAGACCAACAATTTCACAAACAATAATGGAGAAAAAACTAAATAAAATTACAATTAACTTACCAACAATAACAAACTTGCCAAATAACAGGACTCTCACAACTAGACAAATAATGAATCTGGTTAATTCAATTAAGGCAGTAAACTCTTAGCTATGTTCGCCGGCCCCTTAATTTGAAAAAATCAGATGCAAAAACCTACAGAACGCTCATGAATTTTCTCGACCATACAAATGAGGTATTGAAAAAATTCATAAGTCCCAATCCAACCTCCTGCTAATTACACAAACATATATACACGAAAATACATAGAACACAGATAGCAACTTGATAAGCCATTACAGCGTATGGCATAACATGTATCGTCATGTAAAGTTATGTAGCGTCAGAAACTAGTAACGCTGTCCCCGACAGTTTCACACCTATTTATTAAATCCGTTCAAGGAAATACATACGTCCTTTCTCATGCAAATATCTCGTACCCCTCCCAAAAGATCTTGGAGTGCAGAAGTTGGTATCATGTAGGAATTAATCACAAAAATCATCGAAATCTGAGGACCTCAAACACAAACGTCCACTCGCCATGAAAACACATTATTCCCCTTTCTCTCCCACCAGTCACCTGTCTCACGAGACCCAGCGAAGCATCACGGCTTAAACTCGCTCACCCATCTTTTCCAGTGACCCGTGTAAAAATAAACAAACACAGAGCCACGCCGAGCTATCACTCTATAATACACACCTGTTATGAATTTTAATCATAACACTATTCCATAGCAAACCACATTTATGTCCCTTTAGACAGAAGAAAGGCCATCATTGAGGAACAAGGAGTTTCGACAACAAAAAGCTTGCACCAGAAGAACATATGATGGCAAAATTAACAATGCAAGAAATGGAAGAGGCAATGAGGGCGCTAAAGAAAAATAAGTCACCTGAAAAGATGGGATAACCAATGAAATGTTAACTGGCCTAGGAACAAATGCAAAAAAGAAGCTTCTGGCCATCCTAAACTGCAGCTGGAAAAGAGGAATAGTACCGCAGGAATGGAAAGACGCCATACTGATTCCAATACCCAAGAAAGACAAAGATCAGACAGAACCAAATGGCTACAGACATATCAGTCTACTTAGCTGTATTGGAAAATTGATGGAGCGCATAATTAATACCCGACTAATGTGGAATCTGGAGGGATAACATCTCTTAGCCCCACTGCAAGCAGGATTCAGAAAACACAGATCCAATGAATATCAGAACACTTATATAACTCCGAAAATCGAGGACGCTTTCCAAGAAAAAAAGCACACATTTGTGGTTTTGGTGGACTTAGAAAAAGCATTTGACAGTGTGGAAAGATGGACTGAAAGTCAAGCTGAGTGGGAGAATGTTCAAATGGATCAGCCAGTATCTTGAGAATAGAGCCGCCAGAGTCCAACTACAAGGACAGACCAGTGGGAAGATGGTATTGGAGCAGGGTGTTCCCCAAGGGGGAGTCCTGTCATCCACGTTGTTCCTCGCATACATTAATGATATATCAGAGAATATTCCAAGAAGAACCCACAATGCAGACGACTTAGCCCTGTAGATCTCAGAGGAATATATCACTACGGCAAGCATCCGGATGCAGCAAGCCCTAACATCATTGGAGGAGTGGGCCAAGACATGGCTAGTAAAGATAAATGAAGGGAAAACATCATACACTGTGTTTTCTCTCTCTCAAACAAGCCACAGATCTCCACATTGGTGCTAAATGGGAAAAATCTACATCTGGTTGAAAACCCAAACTACCTAGGCATTACCTTTGATCGCCGCTTGACTTGGAAAACCCAGATTGAAAGAAACAGGACGAGAGCAGAGAATGGCAATCATGAAAAAACTTGCTGGCACGTGTTGGGGAGCAGACGACAGAGCACTAAAGAAGCTATATACTGGGCAAGTGAGAGCAGTCTTAGAATGTTGCATTGCAGCATGGTCAACGGCAGCTAAGTCGAACTTTGGCAAAATAGACATAACCCAAAACCAAGCATTGAGAATCATAACAGGGGGCATGAAGTCAACACCCATTGAAGAGTTGGAAAAGATTACTCACCTCCAGCCTATGGAGGATAGAAGAGATAGCAGAGCCCAGCAACAACCCGAGAAATTCAGGAGGCTGATAGACCACCCACTGTACCAGATAATAAATGGACTTGGAAGAGGAAGACTGAAGCGAAGCAACTTTGTAGAGACAATCAAAACAAAGATGAGAGCAGACCCCATAAACGCAATATCAACAGCTACGCCAATATGCGCTGCACACAAGTTACCAATTTGGAAACAACAGTGCTTCCCTGAAATGATAGAAAGCGTTCCTGGTATTGAGAAAGAACAGCCAAAATGAAACAGAAAGGAGAGTCCTAACTACAAAATATATAGAGAAACATTATGCAAGCTACCCCTGGATCCATGAATACACATGTGGCCGTGTACATAGTTGTTCCTTTGGAAACAGACTATATTCTTACAAGACAGAGGAAGCACAGACCACCCCATAATTTTATATTTTATGAGAAACAGAAAATAATAAATAGTGTCACATATTTAGGGTAGAGTCGCTTCTACACGCCATTTCTAATAATTGGGTGATTTCCCCTGACCAATCGGATAGCTCAGATTTACCCCGGGGAAAGTGGAACAACGACGCCATTTTGGCAGTAGAATGAAAGAGCGCAACTCAAGAGGTCGTATCTGGTCCAGCTCTACATATTTCTTAGTTTGAGAAAATCAAACTTCAACATTTCTTATAAAATGTGTATTTCAGGACATTGAGTGGTTATATATATATATTTCTTACTGGCGTAAGTAGTGACAATCGTTACATATGTATTTTGAATAGAGCTCCCAACCCTAGTCGCAGCAGAACTAGGCTCGAGGATTTGAGTCAATTTGCAAAAAATAGTCTTACACCTCAAACCATGTAGAGTAGAAAATATTCTTGTGTTGGAAAGCATTTAACTCAAGGAATGCTTATGACGATAAAGAAATCAAGGACAAATCTGAGGAGATGGGTAAATGTCGTCGAACCTAAAATAAGACTGTAACTTAAAGGAAGGAACACGGTGGAATGAGAAGGTTCGCCATATTTGACAATTGAGTAGGCCTACGAGACAAAGATGCAAAAAGGGATTTTTGCATCGATGAAAGCATCTGATGAGATGATAGAATTTTATTATACTTATTATTGTAAAAATGTTCTGAATTCCAGACTTTGTTGAAATTTTAAGTTTCATGCTGAAAGATATTAAAAGTTTTGCATGAAATCGAACGCTGTTGAAAAGGTGAATTACTACAGTTTTGAGGTCTAGATAAGAAATCTATCCATTTCAATTAAATTCGCTACATCAACACCTAAGAGAAGAAAATCGAACCTGGTAACACAAATTTAAGAGAGAAATCTAAATCTCTGGTGATTAGGCCAGTTAAACATCTGCTCTCTGTAAAGTAAACTGAAAATACTGCATATACCGGCACTGCCACATGATGTAATATAGTGCCGTTCCAGTCCTAAGGAACACCTGCCCCGGTTACATGAAGGTAATATGGTGCCCGTGACCACTTCTCTTTGATAAAGCGAATAACTAGCGATCATAGACCATGGACGATTTACTACAAAATTTTCAACAGCTGGGTGTGGAACAACAACAACAACAACCACAGAACCAACCCGTAAATACACAACCACTGCAGCCCCAGGACAGACAAAACATGGAAGGACCAACAATAATAGCGCTACTGCAAATTACTGAAACCCTACAGAAAAATGACAGCTACGCGAAATTCACACAGGTTAGATCCATTGTTCAGCCGTTCGATGGCAACAAGAAAAAATTCAGAAGATGGTTGTCCGACATGGAAAAATTTGCGGCACTAGCAGAGGCAACAACGGATGAAGAGAAAAAGAAAATCGCTCTGTTAGGTTCTGATTCGTACGTGACTGATTTTTTTAAGAAGGAGGTCCCAGCAGTACCCCACAGAAACCTACGAGTCCCTAAAAAAAGAGCTCACCCAGAGATATGGGGAAATCATAGACAAAATGCATGCTTGGTCAGTCCTTAGAAGCATGAAACAGGAAAGAGATGAATCGGTACAACTTTTTGGAGATCGATTCCTCAATATGGCAGAAGAGGCATTTTGCGGAGAAATCCCTACCACACCTGATGTAGAAATACAGTTAGTGGGGATATTTGCCGATGGCCTTAGAGCGGAAAATATCAGAAGGCATCTTATTAGAACAGACACCAAGACTATTGCTGAAACAATCCAAGCAGCAATACAGGAGGAAAATCTTCACCGAAGGTTCCAACAAAGAGCAGGTAGGGAACCCCGACCAGAATATAGGGACTATGATGAGCATGAGCCTATGGAAGTTGACCATACCAGGAGGCAATGGACTCGCCCACGACAACGAGATGATAGGCCCCGCAATTATAGACCCCCCACACAGAGGCAAAACGACGTCAATAATGTCAATACAAACGGATGCTTTACATGCGGTAGGCTCGGACATGGTTACAAGTCCTGTAGAGCAAATTACAATCACACACCACCCAGAAGAGGAGGTTACCAACCACAACAACCCGCACCACCCCCACGTGATTACACCAGAAATCAATATACCAGAGGCGCACCTCAACCCCTCATGCGTCAGGGAAACGGCCGCGCCACTCACTAAACAGGACCGTTAGTGAGGGCAACAATCACAGAAACTGGTCCAAAACAAAAGAAACAACACAGAACAGAAATTGTCAAGTGGGCCCATCCAGTAAAATACAATATGAAGAAATGTTGCATGATGGAACTAAAATACATCCGGACCCCAGTTCCTGCATCATGTCTATACAGGGCCAACAATATAGGGCACTGGTAGATACAGGAGCATCCATCAGCCTTATTAGGTTCCAGCTGTTCAAGAGGATCCAACACTTAGTACGATTTCAACCGTCCAAAACACACCTAGCTTCAGTCACGGGACAAAGACTAAATTCAGTTGGGACAGCATGGCTAAAATTTTCCTTAGGCGAAACAAATTTTGAACACCCATTTGTCATTACTAAAGGAATGTCTAGAAATCTTATCCTAGGGAGAGATTTTTTTAACAAACACAAAGTTCGAATATACTATGACCTCCACAAAATCAAAGTCAACAATACGTACATAGATCTCCAGGACGATATCCACATAGCGTCTTTAGTAAGGATTACAGCTCCCATAACGGTGGCTCCAAACTCCCTGGTCATAGCAAAAGGCAGAGTAAAAAATTCTGAGTACATAACACCAGGGCAATCAATTCAAGTACAGCCCCTAGCAGAAGAAAGCATTATTGATGACCCATTGTTGCAAATTACAGAGGGAATCGCTGAAGTCTCGAAGTCCAGAGATTTCCCCATCATGATATTGAATATGTCAGGAAAAAACTACCACTATAAAAAGAGGCACAGTTGTAGCGCAAGTAGATACGTCAACAATAAGACAAACCAAAACCAATAGAGACCATCCACAAATTGTCTCAACCACTCCCACTGGACATAATGCACGAAATCGCAGTACAAATAACCATAGTACACGGAAAGTAAACAGTTATAAGGCTTATGCAGAAAAAGGCAGTAACATCAGTCACAGTTATGTTACACCACTGCATACCCTACCCAGATGGCAGAAACGAACCAGTCCATACATAAGAAGAGAAAGGCCACAGTATGAAAATGACTATAATTACTCATTCTTGCGCCCCAGCACACCAAGAGAAAAGATGAAGTGCTGTATATCACAGAGTAACAGAGAAACAGAAATGGTCTTGCCAGGAGGATATCCAAAGCGACAAGACAGTGATACATGCCCCATGGAGTATCAATATAACTCAAAAACTGGTGGATATGATAAAGTCCCAAAACCAATTGAAATTTCCGAAGAAAAGGAAGAATTCTTATATGACTATACCACAGGAGGATACTATAGCAGCAAAGTTGGAAACAGAAAGAATGAAAAATTTTCGCCCAGGGAAAGAAGACAGCCCTATAACACAAACAGAAGAAATACAGTAACGTACGCGGATAAGCGCAGTTACGGCAGAAATAATCAGAAAAAATGGCACAACAACGACTACCCCAGAAATATAAAAAAAATGAATATACAGTAAATGCAGTGACAAATGGAAATGCACACAGTACATGGCAGAGGAGACAGTACCAAGCACAGCCCAATGAACGGCAAAGAACTACGCAAAAGAAAGCCACATACCAGGAGCAGAGATTTTCACAAGATGCAAGAAAAATGTCCCAAAATTATGGGAATGAAACGGAGGCATCAAGACAGACCAGAGATATCATAGCAGATCATAAATACAGAGAGAGAATAGCTCAGTTACTTGCAACCCTGAATGCCACAGAAGATAATAAGCAACGTTTGAAAACGTTTGTAGAAAAGCACCAAGATGTATTCGCACTCAATGACATGGAATTAGGCAGAACTAACACTGTCAAAATGGACATTCAAACAACCACAGAGAAGCCAATACATATGAAACCCTATCATACGCCCTTGAAAAACAGAGAACTCGTGGAAAGGTCTATAAATGAAATGCTACAGGCAGGAATCATCGAAAGATCCCGTTCCCAATGGTCCTCACCCATAGTGATCGTAACAAAGAAAGACGGCTCCAGTCGCTTTTGCTGCGACTACCGTGCCCTTAACAAAATCACAAAAGTCATTTCCTACCCCCCCCCCAGGATAGACGATCTACTTGCGACGTTAGGAAAGTCTACATACTTTACCACACTTGATGCAAGGTCAGGCTTTTGGTGCATCCCCATGACACCTGAGGCAAAACAGAAATCCACATTCTGTTCACATATGGGAAGCTTTTTTTGGAATGTTATGCCATTTGGTCTAAAAGGATCTCCAGCAACATATATGTCACTCATGGATGAAGTGTTAAAGGGTCTACATCCATTTGCCCTGGCATACATAGACGATATCCTGATACATACCGCAGGCACGATGGAAGACCACCTCCGCAAGGTTGAAACAGTGTTTGATAGACTCAGGCATCACCAAATAAAGTTAAAACTACCGAAGTGTGAGTTTCTAAAGACAGAAACAAAATATTTAGGCTTTGTCATCAATAGACATGGCGTCAGACCTGATGAAGATAAAGTCAAAGCCATAAGAGAAATGCCTAGCCCCAAGACGGTGAGACAAACACGCTCATTTATTGGTACAATAGGGTACTATAGGCGCCACATCATCAATTTCTCCAGAGCAGCAGAGCCTTTGATAGCCCTTACCCGCAAGTATGCACGCTTCAAATGGACAGAAGACTGCCAGAGATCCTTTGAGTATCTAAAAAATGCCCTAACCACCATCCCACTGCTTGGACATCCAGATATTTCTCAGCCCATGATACTATACGCCGATGCCTCAGATAACGCAATTGGTGCTTGTTTGGTCCAACCTGTACTAGAAGATGAAACACCCATCCTACCAAACATTCCAAATGAGAAACCCATTGCATTCCTATCCCACGCATTGTCAAAGTCACAAAAACGGTGGACCACCACTGAGAAAGAAGCATATGCTATTCACTATGCAGTACAAAAGTTTGACTTTTACGTCAGAGGAACTAAACTCATTATAAGAACTGATCATCAACCTTTGGTTAACTGGCTCACCAAAACACAAGAACAGCCAAAGAAGTTACAGACATGGGCAATGAATTTACAGTCCTACGACACCACTATCGAACATATCCCAGGCGAAATGAACACCTGTGCAGACCTCTTATCCAGGATTAAATATGATGATGAAACTGAAGTGAAAACAAATAGAGTCAAAAATGATGGCACATCCTCAGAGATTGATGATAATGCTAAAGAAATTAATGAAATTACTTCATCAAGTCGAAGAAGTACCTCAGATTCCGCCACTCAAGTAGAAAAAGAAAGCCAAGAGATGTTTGACATGAGAGTAGAACAAGCGAAAGATGCAGAAATTGTCAAGCTGCTCACATACGTGAAAGAAAACCCAACAAAAAGTAAAGATTTTACAGTACACCCAACGGATGGAATTCTATACTATATTGATCAGAAACAAGAAGGGACACTAAGAAAAGTCATTCCAGCACATCTAGTCCCAGAAGTATTGCTACAGTTTCATGATAACAACGGGCACATGGGAAGAGACAAAACAATTGATGTCATAAAGAAAAGGTATTATTGGCAAACTTTCTACAAGGACATTACAGAATATGTAGCCACCTGTAGAACATGTAAATTGAGAAACATGAAGCCACATTTAATTCCCCTTCAAGAAATGCAACCTTCCCATTACCCCATGCAAACAGTGAGCATTGACTTATCAGGTCCTTACCCACTCACCCAATCAGGCAACAAATACCTCCTGCACATAGTTGACCAATACTCTGTTTGGCCAGAAAGTTACCCACTCAGTGATGCCACATCGCAGTCCATCACGCAAATTTTTTTACAAGAATTCATTCCCAGGCATGGCTGTCCAAAACGAATCATTTCAGACAACGGTAAACAGTTTATAGGTAACCCATTTAAAGCCACCTTACACCAGCTGAATATTGAGCATACTACAACCACTTATTATTGCCCAAATGCAAATGGCAGAAATGAACGCATGCACGCCACCCTACATGATATTATTAGCAAATATATCAAGGGGAACCACCAATACTGGGACCTATACATTAACCAAGCTCTTGAAGCCATCCGAGTAAACGTGAACGATACCACAGGAATGTCACCCTTTCTCATGCTATACGGAAGAGAACCAAACTTTCCGTTAGACAACCTACTTCGCCCACAAAGAAAATACATGGGAGAAGACCCCATCGAAATAATCCTTCAAGAAAAGTATAAAGCTCACCAGATTGCACAACGAAATACGCAGAAGGCATTTCACAAGAAACAGAAACAACATGATAAATCAGCCAAGCTACCAACGTACAAAATAGGAGACAGAGTATACTACAAGAAACATGTACGCAGTTCAAAATTCGATGACCGATGGTTAGATGGCTACAAAATCATGAAACAAACTACGCCTGTAAACTTCATTATTTGGAATGAAGAGAAACAACACCAAACAAAAGCTCACGTAAAACAAATAAAAATTGATAATCACCGGCCCATTCCGCCTCTGACGACAAATACAAGACCAGTCAGAAAAGCCACCCTAAATTATAATCCATCCAGCACAGATTCGTCTGACATATCAGAGTCAGAGACGACAGACTCTGAATTTTACCAAGACGACCACATACCCACACCACCCACAGATGAAATACATCGAGCAAGACAACAACGAGACTCGTCCGAAAGCGAAGAAGATATCCCACCACTTGAATTACGTAATAGACTACAAGACAGAGACCTGCGCATTAGAAATGAAGAAATCATGCCACAGACGTCACACGATGACAACACGAAAAACACCTTATATCCACACTCAAACTTACTCCCGCAGTGATAAATCGTCAGCTGATACCTATCACACCCCCAGTTCAGGCAGTTCTAGTTTTAACACTAGTGAAAACCAAACACTGCTATACCACAAGAACAAGATTGCTCGTTCAAAAACAATCAGATCCTGAAGAAACTATACCCAAGCAGATTGTTGAACCATATACCAGCGATCTTTATGGAGACGAAACAGAACAAGACATGAGAGAAGACAGTGTCAACCCCAGCACAGCTTTGTCAGACCCCAACGAACATAATGACAGAAAAATGGTAGAATTATACCAACAAGAAACAGACATTGATACAGCTAGTTCCATTGAAACCAGTGATGCGGATAGTACATTATTTGTACCAGTCAGCTCCAGCGTCAAACGCGCCTATAAAACAGAATCTGATGACTCAATCCCTAGCAACAAAATTCCGCGTATACAGCACAACTATATCAGACGAAAGATTCTGAAGAAACGCAATCATGTTCCAAAACCAAGCCGAGAAGTGTTAGCCTCATCTCAACTAGTCAAAAACAACAGTGTGCAAATTACTGTGCCCATTGTAACCAGTGCTAACGTTCAGCACAACCAGGTCAGAAGAAAAATCAAGGCGAAACATATACCTGCCTCAAAACCAACAGATGTTCCAGCCATACACACACCCTAACCACAGTAAAACCATCACCGCAATCAAATGATGTTAAGCCATCACCGCATTCGTCAATGTCCTCAGTGTCCCAACAATCAGCAAATGCAGTGTCGTCGCCTATCACACCCGTCACCACTGCTACTCAGTATGATGCTCGCCTAAGCAGTCGGGACATTGCAAGGTTAGAGATGGTGAAGGAACTAGCGAAGCTGTTCTGAAAAAACACGCCCAGGTGTTTTATATGTTCGCAAATCCGAACACGGTCAACGCATATGTGAATAAAACTTTTTAACAATGTACTAACTCAGTCTCCCCCATGTACTCTATTTTCATCAGTTGTTGACAGTTCAAATGACTTGCTTACAGACTAAGATTGTCAAAGACTCACTGAGAAAGTTATTTTTTCCAGCCTTAGAATACGGATTGCCCAGAAAGAAATCAAGACCAGCACCACGGATGATTTTCTTTAGATAGCATAATTGTGAAATAAAATGTTAAAACAAATTGATCAACACACGGTGTTACGAGTTTACAGACCACCCATTTATTTACATACATTTTTTTAATATTTAGAATGTTACACAACTTTACCTATAACACATGTGTCACACTATTCTGTTGTAACATTCATCTCTACATTTGTAAACTGATCATAATTCCACGTGCTCCATTCACCAGCATTTTCATCGCCTAAGCAGACACTTTACACCCCAGTAGTTATTTTTTTTTTTCTTACATCATACTAACTAATATTTCTTTGGATCTATATTATGCAAATAACTAAACTCCTTGTTAATCTGCCACCTTGATCCAATCATACTGTTCCTATTATAATATCTCTCAACAGCACCATAATTCTTAACCCAGAAACTAGTATTGTAGGTTATGCTATTTTCTCCACAGGATATTATTTTCAAATGTACAGTATAGCAGTTATTTTAGAAACCCAGATGTATATTAGTACTGTCACAAATTTTACTGCCTATAACAAATACGCCAATGACATTTGCGCAGGCTGACTGTCTGCAACTGAAGAATCCCTTGAGAGCCTCAGTATCTGCTGACCCCTGATTGAACACACATTACACCAATTTGTTGATGATGCCAGTTGCCATGTAGGTTAAAGAAATAGCATTTGCACATGCTGACCTAGCAAATGAAATACCCCATTACCGCATGATAACCACTAATGACACATGAGATGAAGAAGCAACTGGTTATGTAGATGAAGATCAGGCCTTTTTATTAGAATTAAAGGTGAAACTTTATGTTGTCACAGCTGAGATTTTGTTGTAATGTTTATGCACAAAATCCCCCACATTAACATTGGAGGAGGAATAATCTTAGTCTTTCGTGGTTACGAGATAAGACAAGGATATAATAGAATATTTGATGAATACCATGGAACAAATCAGAGCAGATGATTGTTGCACATATGAGGACCATATTTGAAGTCATTATTGAAGGATTATCAGTAGACAAGAGACACAAATGAATTATGATAATCCCATGGAACCACAGGTACTAAAGACACAAAATGGAGATTAAATAATGGAGAAAAAAATAATGACTGAATAATTGCTACGCCCAGAGGTAAAGGAAATAGAGATGCATCCGCATTTTGGAGAAGATATCTCTTTGATTTTTGCTTATTGCCTTTGTAATATGAACATTGTTGTATAACAAATGACTATTCCTTATCACGAATTACAGAATGTTGTAAGATAGTTGGAATAAATTGACAATTTAAAATACTCATAACATACCCAGAATTACAGGAGAGAAAATAAATAAATGATTGATGAAAGTGGACACACTGAGATTTGCTCACCCCGAGGATATTGGATAAAAAAAAAAATAATAATGTTATCCCAAGGACAGACATGTCACAGATATATCATGGAGATACTATGAAAAAAAAAAAAGAATATCTAGATTAGAAATGCAGCAAACTTGGTCAAGGACACCATGAAATAGACCCCCGCCCCACACTTAAGATAACTGACGGATGAGATTTTTGAATTATAAGTACCATAAGTCACCCATCTGGCTGTAGTCAGCGGATGTTACAGGCACCACATAACTCTGACTAACCCTCGACCAGCGAAGGCAGAGTTGGTGTCGAAATTTTGCACATATGTAAAAAGACATGTTTTTGTTCATGTTTTAGTAAAGTCTAGACATTTATGTTAATAGTTCTATAAATGATTAGTTGATATATTGATGATAAATATTCGCAAATATAGTACATGGACAATTAATAAGGATATATTTCCAGTACAGAATAAGAGGAATAGGAAGGATCCACATTTTAAATATTGGAGCACCATGAGCGAGGAATTGGACTTATAAAGAAAATGGAAATGGTACACTGTATGCAAGGATAACCAGAAATAATATGGATAAATAGTAGTCAGAGTGCCAGGAACTTTGTCTTACGAGAATATTGTAGATTCCTCACGATCAATTGATTATTTTCTTCCTTTCTATGTCACATTTTTTTTGAGTGATGACCCCAAAATTTTTTTTTCATCTCATATTGTCAAA
This sequence comes from Oreohelix idahoensis, assembly GCA_024509875.1. NCBI lineage: Eukaryota > Metazoa > Mollusca > Gastropoda > Stylommatophora > Oreohelicidae > Oreohelix > Oreohelix idahoensis. The sequence goes on from JAMPIV010006853.1 coordinate 772,089, forward strand.
AGTTCTTACATCTCAGTTGATAGTTCCATAAATAATTGTTTGATGTGTTTTGCATAAAGGTATTGCTAGATAAGGTACATAGGGAGTTACTAAGGATGAATTCTCAAGATAACAGGAGGACTAGAATAGATACAATGATATTGGAACACCATAAATGATACATTGGTGTTATGAAAAAAAAAGGAGACAAATATAAATTGTATACAAGGATGCCTCGAGAGTGACAACATGGATACATATTGTCAAGAGTATAAGCAGTTGTCTTAAAAGAGAAAATAAAGTAATACGGAACCCAATGTAGAAAATTCATGATGATTTGGAAACTATATTTTTCTTTTCCCTTCTATTTCATAATATGATAGTAACACATTCGTCTGTTGGTTGCTGAATAATGTGATGTTTGAAAATTGATGTATGGGAAGTCAAAGAAGATCTTTGAAGAATAAATATATATATAAAATAATATTTCTAGGGAAGAGTTCAAAAAAAAAAAAAAAAAATACTGTATTGACAGAAAAGAAGGAATGATTAGAAATAACTGACTAATGGACAGGATCACCACCAGACGCACGGATATTGGAGACAAACATTACATATTTTGAAGAAGAAAAAAAAATTTAATATAGAACATTTTCTACAGTGTCGGACTTAGAACGAATTTATACACTTACCATTTAGAAAATGTCTATAACAAGGAAACATTCAGATAGATAAATAAGGATAAGCCATGAGGTTTCAATGCTTTTATTGTGAAAAATGATTACTTATAAAAATGATGCTAGTTATATTATCGTCTGATAAATATGCATATTATGTCTAGAGATGTTTTCTACATGTAATAATGAGCAAGTGGCTCATTCACTGAAAAAAAAAAGAGAACATGATGAGTACCCATGAGAACATTGGCTATTTTATGAAAGTGGATTGTCATTACCATAGGAATTGGAGATCCTGGACATTTCTTGGAATATTGCAGAGTACTTGGGAAATAGAATAAATAAGTACGCCAGAAAAAAAAAAGATTTTTTTTTAGTACTTGCAGGCTTTTAATATGGAGCAAATAACAGTACAGAAAAGAGATAACACCCCTACCACATCCAAGAGAATGTAATCAACTATATTTTTGAATGAAATGTAATAGATTATGATAATCCAGCCAAGTTCTGCAAATAAGATAGTTTATTGTTCATTCCCCAGTGTTGCCACTCGTCACATTTTTTTAATTATGACCTTATGAGTGTTTTGCAGATTTTGTTGGGCAGTGTTGCCAATTTGTAAATTTGGTGAAAAATATTATGATGTGATGAATAAGTTACACTTTTTGAAGTTGATGTCCACTACTAGTTTTTTTTACATAGCAGACGACCTCATATAGACATAGGACCCCAGTATAGGAATTAGATTAAATTTTTTGGAAATATTTTTGGACTTAGAAATTTTTGGGGATGGATTTTTGTTATTGATAGTACTCAAATGTCTCCCTACGGGATACATTTGCGGAGCCCCGGGATCTATATGTGGCCGTGTACATAGTTGTTCCTTTGGAAACAGACTATATTCTTACAAGACAGAGGAAGCACAGACCACCCCATAATTTTATATTTTATGAGAAACAGAAAATAATAAATAGTGTCACATATTTAGGGTAGAGTCGCTTCTACACGCCATTTCTAATAATTGGGTGATTTCCCCTGACCAATCGGATAGCTCAGATTTACCCCGGGGAAAGTGGAACAACGACGCCATTTTGGCAGTAGAATGAAAGAGCGCAACTCAAGAGGTCGTATCTGGTCCAGCTCTACATATTTCTTAGTTTGAGAAAATCAAACTTCAACATTTCTTATAAAATGTGTATTTCAGGACATTGAGTGGTTATATATATATATATTTCTTACTGGCGTAAGTAGTGACAATCGTTAAATATGTATTTTGAATAGAGCTCCCAACCCTAGTCGCAGCAGAACTAGGCTCGAGGATTTGAGTCAATTTGCAAAAAATAGTCTTACACCTCAAACCATGTAGAGTAGAAAATATTCTTGTGTTGGAAAGCATTTAACTCAAGGAATGCTTATGACGATAAAGAAATCAAGGACAAATCTGAGGAGATGGGTAAATGTCGTCGAACCTAAAATAAGACTGTAACTTAAAGGAAGGAACACGGTGGAATGAGAAGGTTCGCCATATTTGACAATTGAGTAGGCCTACGAGACAAAGATGCAAAAAGGGATTTTTGCATCGATGAAAGCATCTGATGAGATGATAGAATTTTATTATACTTATTATTGTAAAAATGTTCTGAATTCCAGACTTTGTTGAAATTTTAAGTTTCATGCTGAAAGATATTAAAAGTTTTGCATGAAATCGAACGCTGTTGAAAAGGTGAATTACTACAGTTTTGAGGTCTAGATAAGAAATCTATCCATTTCAATTAAATTCGCTACATCAACACCTAAGAGAAGAAAATCGAACCTGGTAACACAAATTTAAGAGAGAAATCTAAATCTCTGGTGATTAGGCCAGTTAAACATCTGCTCTCTGTAAAGTAAACTGAAAATACTGCATATACCGGCACTGCCACATGATGTAATATAGTGCCGTTCCAGTCCTAAGGAACACCTGCCCCGGTTACACACAGATGGATCAGCAACTAATGCAACAGAAGATGGGGGTGGAGGAGTCTTCCTGAGCTTCAGTAATGGCATACAAAAAAAAAGATAGCAGTCGCAATAGGGACATTTTCAAGTAACTTCAGAGCAGAGGCAGAGGCCTTAAAAACTACATCAGAAATTCTAATGACAGAAGAAAGTTCAGAGAGACCAGTAGCTATCTTTTCAGATGCGCTGTCAGTAATTACAACGCAGAAAAGTCAAAGTAATGCTGAACTGGATGACCTAAGAGTAACACTTCACAGACTAAGTCAGCAATACAAAAGAGTCGTGATACAGTGGATCCCTTCTCACAGCAACATCCCTGCAAATGAAGAGGCTGACAGAATGGCAAAGGAAGGGGGAAAGCTTCCTCAACTTGACACACATATAACTTATGAGGAGGCCAAGAGTTTTAACAAGCACAGACACAGGCACAAGTGGGAAGCAGAGCATCCAGGTGTGACAGTGTCCTTCACTGTGATTAAATTTATATTATATCTTCTTTCAATCAATGTCCATCAAGTGTTATTACTAGCTTCCCGCTAGAGTTGTTAATTCTTGTGTAAATGTGTTAGGTTCGTTCTTCTCTTGAATGATGTTGTGAAGGTGCTATGGTGGTAGTACTTACTAATATTCTGGTAACTTTTCATTCAGTGCAAAAAATCTGTTGTCATAACTCGACTTATAGTATAAACAAGGTTTATTTACAGGAATTCATAAATAAACAATTTCAGATGAAATTCAAATCAATTATTCTTTGTCGTGAATGTAGTTTACCCATATTATCCTTTTTTTCTTTTTCCTTTTTCCACAACCGTATAAGTTATTCAAACATCTCGTGCAACTCACTATCTAGGTCGCTTTGACCTTCTTCCACAACCTTTCAGTTCAAGTGGTTGCGCCTTTTACCTTCAATATTTTAAAGATGCTAATCTCTTCCGATGATAAGACTTCAATACATCTGTAGTTGTTTCTTTTCTTGGTTTCCTTCCAAGTACAATATAAAAATTAACTCTATCCGTGGACTGAAATATAATTCGAGATTGTATTTACATGAGTCTTACTACACAAAGTCTATCCTCCCAGTACAGAATAAATATAGCTGCCGCTATTTTCTGTCTTGACAAAAAAACGATATCATCTAACTTTACACACTGTATACTTCTTTTCTGAAAACACTTCAAGAAAAATCACTTAGAACAGGTCTTCGTGGCTCTACGAGAATGAGACAGCTCAAACATGGCTTCTCATCAGCTCTCCAGTAGAAACACAACCTTACCCGAGGTCGTCTAGATGGAACTGCCCTAATGATAATCTTAACTTCTCCTTAGCCCGGCAGGTGTTGTGGGCCCTAGTCACCGTCAATGATTTTGATTGGTCTACTAAAAATGTATGACCTTATCTCATTGGCACCTATAATGCCTTGGTAACAAACCTCACTGTCACGCAGGCCACACAAAAAATGATCCATATTACCAGCTCAGCAGAAGTGAACAAGTTGTAATCTTCAGACTTCGCACAGGTCATAACAGACTGAGATACCATCTATTCAACAAATTAAAGATAGTAACTACTGATGAGTGTGATTATGGCACCGATAAAATGACTGCCGAACATCTGTTTCAAAGGTGCCCAACATATGAGGAACAGAGAAAACGCATATGGCCATCACCAGTACTATTCCTGGAGAAAATCTACGGAGATACCAACAGCCTCAGGCTGAGCACTGCTTTCTTTGAACTTATTCAAGTTGACATCTGAGGGTGAACGAAGACGAAGAAGAAGAAGTATGCAACAAATATTCACATACTCTTGCATCGGTGGGTTTTGTAGTAATTGGTTTTATATCATGAAATTGCCAGACTCACACACAACTTCCTATTAGTCACCTTGTACAAGATGCCCGATTGAGCGGTAATCCAATTTTTTCTTTGTCCCATTAAAGCCCCCCGGGGAGCTCTGGTTTCTCTTCACGATGTACAGGATCACAATTACTCATAAATATTCTGAACATAAAAAAAATGATAGAATAGATAAAGTAAGCATTGCACTATTGCTTCTTCAAGCATGTCATAAGATGTGACTAAAATGAAATAGTGCATGTGGCTTGCAACTTCATCATGTAAAACAGATTGTTACAGAAACTAAAACTACAAGAGAAGTTAAATGCTTGGGTGCAAGCTTCCTGATGGTAAGTTTGTGTAATGGGACTAGCAACAGTAGTGGTTCATGCTACATAAGTAGAGATAAGAGGTGGGATTATGATAAGTATAATAGAATGAAACGTTGAAGGCAAACGAACATGATGAAGAAAACGCTAACAGTGGGAAGATAACATTACAGAATGAAAAATAAAAGCCATACCAGAATGTGCCATCGAAACAAGAGACAGAAGTCGCCTGGAATTTCTGGCAGTCGACTATGGATGCAGAGGTTGCAGCCGATAGCTTATGATAAATTTGGCACTATGAAAAAGTAATATCGTCTTGAAGAAATTATGTTTCCATTTTGTTGCGTAAAACGTGTACACAGTCCGTGTTATTTGGTTTTGCGTACCAAAAAGCACTGCAATTGAAAGGCACGCACGTTGGTTGTTGTTTAACCTGTGCGAGTACGATATAGGCCCATATTTTCTTGACCATCGGCACACTAGGGGTGAAATTAATATGAAACAAATATAAAGGTATGTTATCAGGCACTCGCAGGGGTGATGTGGTCAGCATCACGCCGGAGAGTACGATATAGGGAGATTGTAAAGTTCGGTTGTTGCCGAGAGTGGAAGTATGTGGGTCATGTGAGTAGAATAGTGGAGACGGCTCATGCTGACTCTATGAGCATAGTGATGGTGTGGGTCTTTGCACGTGAAATGTCGATGCTGTCGAAAGTCGCAAGAGCTTCGTCGAAGTATTAAGATATCCACTAATCGAAAATTGAAGTTATGTTGGAAGAAAACGCAAATATATTTTGGACCGCCTTCAATACCCGTTGTGGCAATCTTCTATCGTTTGCCAAAGTTTGGCAAATTGTGTAGCATTTGCGCTATAATATACTCAATATACTCACCCTAAAACAACATGCTTATTTTGAAAACCAATTGGAACTGTCCTTCACATCCACCATTGTTTGCTTATGTCGTAAGTTGATATTGGTGCAACTACAACAGTAGTTGTTGCTGGGGATGACCTATTAAACGTTATTAAGAAGGTCTCCAGAAACTGGCTCGTTAAGAAAGAAAGAAACCAATTCGAGATAAGGACACGAAGAAGAGAATGCGAATGCTGTCCACTAGATAGTGTTTTCTAGTAAATTATGGAGAGTTTTCTATTTCCTACGACCTTAGCTTCTGCCCTCAGATCTCGAGAAAGAAAAAGCCCCCAATCTCATCTAAATGTAGAATTTTATCTATATGTAAATATTTAACACTGACAGCACGAGTGATACATTAACGAACTAGATAATGATCAAAACGGTTATTGGATTTATTAATTACATTTCTACACATATTATATAGGGTTAGTAAAAAAATAAAAAGTGATGATGGTGAAAGACAATTCACACACACACACACACACACACACACACACACACACACATATATATATATATATATATACACACACACACACACACCGATGAGATATGAATAATGTAGTTAGTTAAATATGAGAATGAAACTATGTGAAGAGTGATGTGATATATTAAGTGTTACCACACTGATGTCCAATCTACACTGTCTATGTTTCTCTTAATGCTCCTCCACTGTATGATGATACACAGGTATGCGTAGACTGTCCAATATAGGTGTATGGTATGGTGTGTGGATTATCTCCAAGACGAGGAGGTACTGATGACATTTTTGTTGTTGTAATGAGAACTTTAACGATGTACATTCCTTCAATGTTTGGCAATATCTCTGTAGCGTTGACAAACGGTTGACAGTTGCCTTAGGAAAATATCTGCTGTCTAATCTCTGAAAGGCACTGACTAGACTGGAGATCTTCATGAAATGATCTTGGTATGTAGACTCATCAACTTGAGTATGTACTCTTGATTCATTAAATATGCTTTGGAGTGAGTGGCATTTGATACAATTATATGTGACTCAACTTGTGACTACAGAATCTTGATTCATAAAATGCGCTCTCCAGTGAGTTGAACTTGCTAGCTGTATATGCAAACCATCTTGTAAATGTGGAATCTTGATTCATAAATTACGCTCTTGTGAATGAGTTGAGCTTGATATAAATATGAAGATCAACTTTTGCGTGCTTTAGCTTGACACAGGCGATAAGCTACTGAGTGAGTTGAACTTGATGTAAATATGAGAATCAACTTCTGAGCAACTGATAAGCAGGCGAATAAAATGCTGCGCAATCACCGTGTAAAACGTGGGCGAGAAATCTTCCTTGTAAATGAGGAAGTGGGGGATGTCCTAAATTGTGAATTCTGCTATCCGGATGTACATTTTGCAAGCTTCTTTCCAGTTAGACGCCAAACACATAAAGTGTAGACTCAGACTTCTGTTGCACTGAAGATACACAAAGTGGCTTCGAAAGTTTCACATCTAATATCAATGGGTGACTTTCTTTTATAATACTCCCTATTACTAATCTCTCGGGGTTTGATTCTCTAGTATTTATGTATAACATGAGGCGATGATCTAACAACCTAAAATAAGATGAAGTATGAACTATGAATTACCTCCTATCCTATCCTCCTAGAAGAAAAATCGTTTATTTAATTAATCATTTACGAGAAGAATTAATTGAAAACTATCCTCCGCACATTTAGCTTTGTTGCTAAGTGCAAAAGTAAATCTTAAAGACTAAAGAAAATAACAAATAGTTTTTAAAAGATTTACTAACCTCATTTTCCTTTCGCAAATTCCTTAAAAACACTATAAACTAAACTGTGGCAGAGAGTTTTATGATTAATAAATTTTCTATATCTTTTCTTTATTAATCACTAATTTTACACTTCTTTTCGCTTTTCTACCGCTTCTTTCTCGCCTGCGCCTGGCGGAATTGAATCCGCCTATATTCAAACCTCTGTCTTTCTTATACTTTAGCAAGCAGTTTATCGCGGGTAGCATTTAATTGCTTTCTCTTTGATGCAGGCTAGCGAGCAGACCGGGTCCCGCTCACCTGTAATTATCTCGGCAGCGATCATAAGAATCGCCATAATGAGATCAGTCGGAGATGGAAAGGGGAGACCATTCGTCTATCATCTCTGCCTGAATTCGTTCGTTGTAAGTTAAGTTACAACATGCGAACCGCCATATCAAAGCCTCTCGCTATTAATTCTTTTACGACCAACTCTGCAGATGGCGAGAGGAGGCGATAATATATGTAGATTCTATTTTATCTAGATCTTAAAAGAAGCCTGGGCTATTTCGTCATTCGAGATCTTTGATTTCGCGTGCTTCACATAATTTGAACGTGGAATTAAACGCAGGTGCTACATCTGGTATTCGGGTTGTAGACGTAATCATTTTCCTTTCATCAGAGATATATTTATACCAGAGCTGGTTAGATTCAATTCATTCCAGAACTCCGCAGTCTCTCTAGACATATCTAGCGACGTTTCTATATTACTTTATTAAGTAAAATCTCAGTTTGCGTTGGAGAAAATAGTCTTAAGTAGTTTCTGTGTGAGGTAAATGTATATACGTATATCTAGTAGTGATTGAGTGATTTAAATGATGATCTCTTATTTTATTTCACTAGTTAATTTCTGTGTAGAGAGATTAAATGATAATTCAGTTATATTCTCTAAAGTTACTGCGTTACAGTGGAGAGCAAATAAATTATATTTCTAGCTAAACTCATTCGGCTATTAATAAATTTGATTAAACTGCTAGTAACCAGTAAGAGAATAATTTAACTAACTAAGTAAATGCACTGATGACTCATGAGTATTGACGAAATATAATTTATGTATTTCTAATTCATGATGATGGGTTTTTTTTTAAAATGACTAGAATTTATTTCACGGAAGTTTTAACGATGAGACTAGCTCTAAGCTTATGGTTTTTAATTTAAGTTGAAATAACCGAAGTGAATATTATTTACGCGTAGAATTAGATATACAGGGTGGTCATAAAGTCTTTCCCTGATTTCAAAAATTAAAAAAAAAAAGTATTCGGTACAGAGACATTTCGTTGTTTGGAAATTATTCCAGAACTAAAACAGTTTTTTAATGCTATTTGTAGATTTCAACATTTGCGATTTTCAACACTAATATTCGAGGGATTGCAAGTTCTCTTGAGGCAAGATAGGTTGATTTCATAGGACTGCATTGAAACGCCGTGCGCATTGCGTCCACAGTTTCCTCACTCTCACGAGGCCTACCTGCTCTGGGCATGTCACCGACGCTGCCAGTGTCCGTAAACTTTATATACCAAGCTTTGATGCTTTTAACATCTGGAGGATCTCGTAAAAATTTGAAATCAGGGAAAGACTTTATGACCACCCTGTACTATTAGGGTTGAGTATTTATGTGTTTCTTTCTTCCATATACAGTATTCTGCATCATAAACCCTTAATCTTACAAGCGGCTTTCAGTACCTATGTAACTAAGAAGAACTTTACGTAAAGAACATTCTGAATATAATTACCGGGTTTTGCAAGTGACCTGTCTGGCCTCGTGTTTTTACACCCAGAAGAACGACAGAGTACTGCCCCAAAAGTAATATTAAGAATAAATGGTAACTGAACTGACAGAATATCCAGATTTCTTTCTCAAGTTCATATATATTTCGCCTGTGGTGGCGACTGAAATAACATTTGACACTTCCCATAGAACAACCATTGTGTTGTGAAGGAGATTTATCCTAAATCGATTTATGTACCTGACATTCAACTTAACGAGTGAAGTTCCAAGCTATTGTACCCCGTGAACATTAGATACCATAAGTAATTTCCTAACTGGACAAAAATTGAAGTGACCTTCATCAGCCTCCTATTACAACAGTGAGACAAACGTTTCCCAACATTTTGATTAATTAGTCTTTGGAGAAACTGGGGTTTGACACGCCAGGAAACTCAAACTTGGATGGTTTGTGAGTGACTGAACAATTTGTTCCAGATGTTATGAAAAGCAACGATTAGATAAGAGTGTGCATGTTGTCTGTGGACACAGCTGTCAGAGTGAGAGAATAACAGGGATGAATAATTCGTTTATGATTTAACCCATGTAATAACTTTGTATTTTCTCTTGTATGCAAGTTTTTTGCAAATGCTGTTTTTCCTCTTACGATAGATTAATATATATAAACTCTGTTCTTTATTGAGAGAGGGGAAGATCTTGGACCTTAGCGTATGAATCTGTGACTCTTTGGGGCTTTAACGTCTCTTATAATGGGATCTTGGCAACAGAGGGGGGAAAGGATTTCACCTATGAGTCTATCTCTTTAATTGATTCTTAACCTATGTTTATTGTATTTGATTTGATATTCAATATTGTCGATGTAATGTTTCTTTTTATGATAAATAAAAATTTACATAACTTTATTCACGTGTGGCGGTCAGCTTGTTCAAAAAGATCCTTATTTCATAGATATAGTTTTTCACGTATGAGCGTCTAATCGTCGTCTCTTATCTGTGTATGTGTATATGTGAGTGGTTAAATATATCAATATATATTTATAGGAAACTGTCTGATCTGAACTCTATGTCGTAATCGATAGGCGGGTCTGATTAACTACCAAATCCAGGGACAGATTTTACCTTTCACCATTTCACTTTTGAAATTCTATTTCTTTACCTTATTTCTCACTGAGCTATCACCTGTACTAGTCCTATTCAGTCCTATTCAGGAGGGACCAAAAGTGATCTTAATTATCCTATCGAAAATTTACGACAAAATAAACAGGAAAGAACAAACTTACTCAGGCTAAGTTCTGGGAAAATCTTCTAGCTCACAATGTTTGAAACTTCATACTGATTTTATCGCGCCCTCTGATTATATCTCTAGGTGCCAATGTGTTCCGACATTGGATGTGACATATAACTCCGCCCACAAACCAATCGCTAGGACTGCATATTGTAGCTTTTGCATTTCTACCTTTCGTGCACTGTCAACGAATGTCACTGGCCAAAAGTGGGTGGGCTTTCGCAATACACTTTTCCATCCGCGTTGCCTGTCCGTTATGCAAGACAAACAGGTGTTAATGATTGGCCGGCTAATACAAAAAATCGCTCGGCTTCTCCCGCCACAAGCCTTCTGTCTTTTAGTTGCTTCCCGTTTCACTCTCTGCTCGCAATCTTTTAATCCCTCAATTCATTATCCACTTTCTGCCTGTCACGAGTCCTTTGTTGTCCATCGGCAGCGCTGGGTGACATTCTTTCCAATGTTGTACGACTCAGGTTTGCTTAATCAAGGGATTAGCAATAAAAAGAGTTCTCTCTATTGACAAAGCCGAGCGTTTCCCAAAGTTAAACAATACTCAATGTGGCCTGTCTCGTGATTTTTACACGGGGGATTAGGTATCAAAGATTTTGTTCTATGCCCATGTGTGCTTCACCAGATGACTCAAGGTGGGAGACTAAATAAAAAGCATGTAAAGTTACACTTTAGATACAAGTCATGGTTAAGAAAGATTACTTTAACCACGATGAAAGAGCAAAATGTGGGGAAAATAAAATAAGAAAGATGTTGGAAATGATAGGGGGTGATAAAGATAGAGAGTGATAAAGATAGAGAGTGATAAAGATAGACCTACTATACGGCGGCTTACAGCGCTTCCCAGAAACCAGTGACTTCACATTTCCATTCCTCTTAACTTAATGCCACTTCATCATTCTCCAAGCATATCTTTTACCCTCGTCTCAGCCATTCCTCCCCTATATTAAATGTTCCATTTTAGCTTCACTATTTAACGTCTTGGCTGTTTAATCCATCTTCGAGCAATGTCAGTAGTTTATGATTCCCCATTTTTATAACGGCAGCAGGCGTTAGTCTATTGTAAACCTTTCTTCTTTTGCTTTTCTTTTTCACTTCTAAAAGAGGAATGGGCCATTGGGTCTCTTTCAGACAAGCTGCTTCAGAAGATCCGGAGCTTCTGCTGGTAACTGCTCTTATGCACATCTTACTAATTCGTTCACACACTAACCTAATCAATCATTCACTTACATATTCTTGCATTCTTTCAAGCAATCATTCACTAAGTCACTCATGACCTCCTCATTCATTCGTTTATTCTCCACGCCCACGCTGTCACTCACTCACTCAATCAATAACTCACTCACTCGCATTTCGCTCACTCACTTATTTACGCACTCAATCATTCACTCACTCACAAATTCATTCACTCAATCAGTCAATCTCATTTTTTTATGTAAAACTTTTGCCTCTTTTTTCTCGAGGCGCGTCCCGTTCAACATAGTCGGTTATATTAGGGCGCATGTCCAAATATAAAAGACCCTTAGGTCTGAGACATTATGTGAGTAGTCAGTAGTCAGTAGTCAGTAGTCAGTAGTCAGTAGTCAGTAGTCAGTCAATCGGCGCTCGCTTATTTATGAAAATTCTATAAAGGTGATCAACGCACTATACTCCTCTCTCTCCCCCCACCCTCTCAACCTCACAGCTTTCTAAAGGAAACCAAAACCACCAGCACCATCTTGTTGACTAGACTAAGTTACAATTCTGACAACTTTCTTTTCAAACACCAACAGAATATTTGCAGGAATTCTGCCCTAAACTTTGAACTCATGTTAAAATAAACAAAAATATTTATGCTGGAATTTATCGCCTCGACAAGCAAAGTAAAAGACCAGACAACGAAAAAAACATTAGCATATTTCCCAGCCAAGCTAAAGTCTGGTGCGTACGCCATTAGGAAGAAGTTAACAGTAGCTGGTGTGTAACAAGTAATAAATATCAAGGAAATTAAAGTAATCATTTTAAGAACTTTTTTGTCCCTAGCTGAGACAGTTTCCATTGATGACGCACTCTGTGCTACAGAAATCTGGCGCCATTTCGTTTTCTGGTTTAATTTGACTATCAGGATAGATGTGCAGACGATGACTGTGAGTAGAGACATGCCGGACATGGCTATGCTGTAGATTGGCAAGGTAACAGTTTCGATAAGAATTCGATTCTCTGTGAACACGAGGGTCAGCAGGGTCCTGTTAGTGGCCTCGTTTTGTCGCCATTGGAGTTGGTTGACGTAGAACATTGGGGAAAATATGGCCACGGCTGTGAGAAAGATGCCGACAATAATGCGCTTGGTACGGGCGTGGGTAATGATGCTCTTCACTTTCAGAGGGAGGGTAACGCAAAGGCATCTTTCAATTGTGATGAACGCTGTGATTAGACTGGTTACTCTGTGGGTTTGAGTTGAGATACATGTTGAGAGGTTTGTAAAGATTTTGGCTGTAATACAATATATCGGACCTACAGCAGACCTCACAGTGCTAGAGCTGATAGATGAGAACCTGTGTCCACCCCCCCCCTATCATCCTTCACATTGCACGCCGTCCCCCGCACACGACATGCCAGACCCTCTACAATATCCCCCCCAACCGTACTACCCACATTGGCTCAAGTTCATCCGATTTAATCGCTACTCCTAGCACCCGACCTCCGATACGTGTTCGCTCGCGCGCTCGCACTCCTTGGATCCTCCGCGCCAGATATGCATATCTCCACAGTCTATCGCACGAGAAACACAGCTACACACATCGCTACTAGCAGAAACCTACATAAAAGGGATCGACTAAAGACACGCATAGACACCAACACGTTCTATGACGTGCCATCAAACAGCCGTACAAGTCTATACCTCGACTCATCCCACCCACGCTTACTGTCCAGTCAAATGCTAGATGATATAATGCGATAGCGCCCCACAAGCAACTCTCACTGTGTATCGTCCTTATCACCCGCCCTACTTCCTCCCTCCTTCATCTATGCACAGAGCTCATCTATCACTACCGTACCACAAGAAGCCATGCACACCAGTACCAACTATGACAAATATAGCCTACTGTCGAATTTGCCCCTCTCCCATCGCGTCATCCCTATCCGCGTACCCTCCCATAAGGACCACGATGCTCGTGTTGTCCCGAAATGTTGACCCTGTACCTGTAAACTCACCTAAAAATGTCCACAACGTGTAGCAAATCTGTCAACCATCACTAAAAAAAATCTTTTCGCCAGGCCCGAGCTTCGACCAATACTGTGACACTCTCGCTACCAGCTGAGCATACACCACCTAGCATGTCTGTGCGAAACGTCACCTCCGGCTCTAAAATGTGTATCTCATCTAATACATGCTATCTGAGACACAACCATAACGGTCCTGAATGATCCCCGTGGTTAAGAATGAATGTCTCAGAAGTACGCCTAATATCCATATAGCCAAAGCCATACCCCTCAGACATAACAGCCCTCCTTATACCTACCAAATACCACGCCAAGAGCCTCAATAACAAAGACTCCAATCACCCCTCCTACGAACAGTAAACTCAGCTCACCCCGCACACCGAACAATAAACCTACTCCACTGCCCACTCACTCTAGTCATTACCAATCCAACCGTGTCACGCCACACGGCCACCTCGAATCCCTCGTACAGAGATGAAACAATGACACTCCATCCAGCTGTGTCTAATCACACCTAACCCTCCTACTTGAGCTGCCCACTGTCTATACAAGTTATAGACTCATACGTTCCACATCAAACAACAAGTAATTTAGCAATACCACTGCTGTAGCATTTTCGACCGCCAACGTCTCAACAAGTAACGCAGCCACCCGCAAAATACACATGTCCTCCATGCAGACACCTCAATCCAGCCACAGAGATCTCCTTGCCCACAGTGTGTCACATACGCGCATGTTACTAGGCAATTCATAGTGAACTCTTTGATTAACTCCCCCCCAAGCTTCTAGAGCCGAGCACACACGCGCTGGCTCTCCGCCGGCGCCTAGATGTGTGCTGTCTATAGTCGCTATCCACCTCATTCCTGTACTGAGAGGTGACATGAGATCTGATATGCTTTTGGTAAAATCTGACCGTGCCACACACAAAATACCCAACAACCGCATCATTATGCATCGGCATAACTAGCATTAGTGAAAACCTACGTATATCTAGATGGAGGGCGCCGACCTCTTTGTCCCCACTCTCTAAAATAGAGTCTGATGACTGAGTCAGACAGAATGAAGCTGGATACAGGAACTCCAGCACAGTCACGCGCATACCTTCTATGTATCTGTGAGCGGATAGTCATTGTGTGGGTTGATAGATATGACTTCGCCCGAGAGATCCATCCCCATAAGGCCGATGTTGTTATAGATGGAATGAACAAATACTGTCCCTCACAATTATCCCAGCATGTCCTTCAACCGCGCACTCGCATACACAAAGCAACTCTGTCCTGTGCCGGAGATAGAGACTCTGACCCAATAGACTCAATAGCCCAATCCAAATAAAGACCCGCGCACGTTTCGTGCAGACATGTCACCCAAGAACAAAGAATATAAGCGCGAGTTATGATCCGCAGATCGCAGAGCCAAGCGAGCCCTACCCAGTGTCATAAAAGTATACAACCACACAATGAACAACTCAGTTGTGTGAAACTTCTACCCTACTGCTCCGCTCCCAGTCTCTGGTCTTAACTAATTGACTTCAACAATTAATTATAATGTTCACTTGCTCATAGTACTCCTCGCTAAGGGGTGCGCGTGGCAGCATTGTATATGTGTGTGTGTGATGCCCTCATCCCTGATCCTCTACTGACTGTCTTGCTTCCTTTAAAAGGATACACAACGACCCAATCACCACATAAATACGATATAAGCAATAGACATACATAGTGACAACAGAGTACGTAGATCTGCAGTTTGCCATATCTACGTACCCTCCCCCTACACACCCTCGCTACGCAACCATCCCTCTAGTGCTCCGTCTTGCACGCACGATATGATCCACGTCCAGTTGTTAAATACTACGAATAACATACATCTAAGAAGTTATAAGTGTTTTGAAAAGCGTGTCTCCAGCTAAATACTTTACTCGAATCACCACACTTACGTCAGGTCACGACGACTCGCAAGGACGAATCATTAATAATGCTCTATATGCACATTATAGTAACCCGCCAACAGTCCGTGCCTCCCCGGCTCCTCGGCTCATATTACCGCCACTACCCGCCTCAGCAATCCACCTCCAGGACCACTTAGCCATGTCCAAATGACAAAAGTCACACAAGTCACCCACATACCCAACGCCGACTCACCCACTCGGATACACATCCTATACCATTAAACCATGTGAGTGTCCTCAACACCTATACCTTAACATACCCCATACCTCTCTTACTCTTATTCCCAACTATACACCCCTCCTCCCCTCCATGTAAATTCCTTGAGAAAACAGCCACAAGTGTACTCCAAATGCATCTCTCCAGTTGTATTCAGACGTTCTTGTCCCCAGCAGCTATGTCCGTGTAATGATACATCAACCCCCAAATGCTCTTCACCCATAACCGTCCTCATATCGAATCGGTTTCTGCAATGCTACCGATTTGTATATGCTGTGATGTCACAACTGATTGTCAACCTCATTACCCCAACTATGTGCCCAGTGTCCGAGATCAACCGCCCACATGTGCACCGACCCCGCCCCGCTTTCTCCGTACACCCACATTCAACTGCAACTCCAAACTCAGCGGGCACGCGTGCATAGACATGAGTCACGATACAGTTGGCCTATGTGCCAAGTGTGTGACTGCTCACTACCTTCCCATTAGACAACAGGATACTACTCACAGTGGCGCGCGCCCTCGATCTGGACCACCGCCACCTCGCGCCCCCCGTGCCATCCCTGCCTACCTCACCCCGTCTCCACCTCCACCCTCCATAGAAGTCGCCCCCGTGAGTCGCGATGGGCCGAACAGCACCGTTAGGGCCAACACTTCCGCACGTCATACGCGACACACACCATCACGTGATCCTGCTGACTGCCCATAGCGGTCACCTGTATGTCAACCCAGTAACGCCGATGCCCCGATACCCTCCAGTTGTGTACTAAGCCCTTCTTCCAGTCGGCACGCAGATGAGCCTGCTCGATGTACACGCGCGATCTCCATCAGATCCCATGTTGGATTTGAACAAAATAACGAGATGAGACGAAAGCGCTTACTCAGATCTACCGAAATTTCCAAACAGGTGTCAGTACCAGACTCCCTCTACATCAAACACCCAGCACGCACCTCGCCCACGGTTCCCTCTCTGACTTCCTAAGCCGAGCCAGCCACAACCAGCTCTCCACTCCTATGTCCCCCATCCCAGAGACCTCAATTGTCCCATCGCTCCCACCCCTATTGTGACTACATCAAGAGCAACCACCACTATACCCAAAAAGTGAATTCTCTACTCCACGATAGAGACCCCCCTTATCCACCACTTGAGCGTGTGATCCGGTGCCGAACGCAGATACTCGCAACACTCTACACAGACACACACCATGTCCCCTACACGTATAAGAGAGATCTCAATAACCCTAGTGCAAATAGTCAAGATGATAAGCGATGCATCATGATATATACGTACTCACGAGTTCTCTCTACGAGACATCCAGCGCCCACAGAGAGACCCTGTAAACACTCACTAGAAAGCAGTCTCGTGTTTGTAGCAGCAAAGCAACACTAGATGTGCAATACGTCGCTCATCCCCCGCACCCCCCACATGAAAGCCCTCTCTCCACGCCCCCCATGCAACATCGACCATTCACAAACCCCCCCCTACGCGCCCTCTCCCCCCCCACGCGCGCCTGTACCTCTCACGCCATCATGCTGCGCGCGTATGCCCACGGTCGAAAGGCGCATCGGAACGCTACGAGTGCCCCTGATCCAGCTAAGGTGCCCAAACTTCGTGTTGACCCTATGCTATCGGTCGTCTAACAACAGGGTCAGGTTCTCTACAGAATACGAGCGCGGACCTCCCTCCTGACGAGAGTCACAGATACCAGAGATAGATCCAATAATCACCCTATAAATGTCAAATAGAGGACACACATACTCTCACAACTCATCCTCATCCAGTGCTACTTATAAGACAATAATGACTATCACTTCGCCCGGGCACCCACCCACTGAACGCTAGAGCCTCCCATCCCCACAAGAAGCCATAGAGAACGCTAAGCCCCACCCCACAGCGTCCACCGCCTGATACCCCCCAAATCTCGATCAACCTTATACTCATTCCACCTAAATGCCTGCCAAAATCACCAACCGTTATGCCGCACAGCTCAAGAGAAATGTCTCCTCTCGACCTATCGACCTGGCACGAGTAAGGTATTACCCAACTCAAAAATAATAATTCGACCTAATCTTAAGTCAAATAGCTTGTACATGATATCCCCTTGTACTCAGTCCTAACCCCCTAGCCCCGATTACCCCATCACTAGCCAATAACACCAACACCACAACCGCCACAACCAGCCGCCAACACAAACGCATACCAAATAATATATACTCACGAGAGCCACATTATATTCACAACACGACGTCAATCTTCCTCATCATACAACACGACCCGCCGAAATAGACCATAAACCCGCCCCATACCTTACCCCCCCCCCCCCCCCCCCTTCCCCCACCCCACACCTCCCCTCACAATTCGCTAGAAGCGTCCCACATGTTTGTAACTCGCATACTATTAGACGTGCTAGAGTAATGTTGTTTTCGACTCATCATGCAGACTTCGATTTAGCAACATAGGCTTTAGTTATGGTGGCAAAAGTAGTAGAGTGACTTTTTCACAATCAAAAATATATAAGGAATAAATTTGGCGTGTACTTCAAACTGACTACTCATCAAACGCTGATAGTCGAAGACACTGATCATACAACTCTCACCACCTTGTCGATTTCCTGACGTCTGTCCACTTTAGTAATACTCAGTATCACGAAGATCTTTATGTCAGACCGAGGCCGTCTCTATACATAGCTGCGTGAGCATGATATATAGGAATGTCATCCCTGTACCTTCTCTCTCGAAGCCTCATCCGCCCATGATGCCGGACGCACGCGTCAAAACTGTCTCTTCGCACATCCTCACAATCGACACATCTCGAGGTGTTCTTTGAGAACTATGCATAAGGACATCCGGCTGGTACGATATCATGGACAAGGTGAGAGATCTGTAACAATGTAAGAGAACTGCCGTCACGCACAATACTCAGAGATCTGCCATACGTCTCTTAGACCTAGTCAGGACAAGTCGACTAGCTCATTGACGCTTGTACCTAGAGCCATTCATGTCAACACTAAGGCTGTTCCGCGATGAGAACAATGTCCAAAAGAAGTTGTACCTCATAAGTCCTGTCATGTGTCCAAGCAAGACGCACATCCTCTACTACCCCTCTAGAAAGACTCCTAGTGCATACGCCTCCCATTCGCACCCTTCACCCCCCCCCCCACCGCACTCCATATAAAACATCAAGACCTGTAACTCACTTTTCGAACTTCCGCTAATAACCATCGCAGCTATAAGCTCATAGTTACACACAAAATATCAAGGAGTGAATAACACATCCGCATACGATAACTGTTATCTGACCTCATGGCCCTGCTATCATTGCAATGTCGCCATCCTAATCGCTAAATAAAGCTGACTGCTCACTACTGTATGACAACCTATCCATGGTCCGTCCCTCGGCAGGTAGCAAGATTAGGAACTGACTAATTGAAAGCCTCTCAAGGATTAGAATCTGTCAGACGCCACAATTGCTCTGTATCTACAACAACCACTTACACATATTTCCGCTCCCTATACATTGACCGCCATCTTGAACACACGGCCCGCTCGTACTAAGTTTGTAAATGATTGTCTGATGTCGAGACACTGATTATAGCAATAGATCCACATGAGAGTCAGCTCATTCGTAATGAGCATAGCGGGTGACTGTTAGATGAAAAATTCTTCTAGGTAAGTAGCCCATCCTAATATACGCTACAGTATGCACCTTAACCAGTCGCAATCATATAGTCACAGAATCTTTGCAGATCGATAAACAACAGGTTCCTCTCCACCCTTACACCTATTTCTACTGCCCCCTACACTCCAAGTGAAAACAGATATCATAACTTGATTGGTATCTCATATTTTCTCTCTGGCTAAACCGAACAGATCGCTTCTACACCCCCCATCAGCCCACATTCAGCAGCAAATAATAGTTTGTGATCAATGTGCCATCGCCCGTACCTGACCAAGGCCCATCGCCACTCTCTAGTATCTTCCAAGTCAGCTATGAACTGGCCTGCCTGAACACGAGTGAAGACTAGTATTTGCGGCCCGTATACTACTCACATTCACAGCACAGCTCCCGAGTGTTCAGCAATCACAAGTTACTCTGCGATCATCACACGTAATTCTCACTCTGACATGGTAGTGTATACCCAATGGATGCAAGCGATGGTACTTCTCGCCGACTGACACTCTCTGTTGAGTACATCGCTCAGATGAGATCGATATGCTGCATAGTGTGTCAGTACATGAGTAGTTCTCCATGAAACCTGTGCCCACCCCTCACTTTGTTAGCGGACATATCATGGCCAAGGTAGAAATGTGTACCTACTGTACTTGTCACCGACTCCTAAAGAACCACAGAGAGCCAACCCCCCTCATAACCGTCACCTCCTCAAACCAATGCCCTAGATGTCAGGGTATTCCCAATAAGATTTTGTAACGACAACGATTACAGTAATTCATGTACCTGCCCCTGTCCACCCTACTATAGTACTTGTAGAGCGTGTTCTGTATCGCTTTAATGTCTAATGTTCGCGAATAACATCAATCACGTTGTCTACTCCATATAATATCATAATAAAGACTCCTCCACCTGCGCTGAACGACAGCGTATTAGCCGCCCGAACATGTGGATTAGAATTTTTCACCACATGTCCCAGCTATGGTTCATTTTTTGCATCTCAGTCTCTACAGTTCTCCGCCAAGTTTTTTTTCGGTCGGCCTCTCTTTCGCTTTCCTTCAGGGGCCCATAGCATAGCTGTTCTTGTGATGGCATCTTTTCTGAGGATATAGCCAACCTAACTCCAGCGTCTGCCAGCTATGATGGTGTGCATGGCCTCTTCGTTGCTCCGACTAAGCAGTTTTTTTGTTGGTGATGATGTTCGGCCAAAAGTATATAATAATTTTTTTTCCTTAGGCAGATTGTGTGGAAAGAGGGCAATTTCGACATTTCCTTCTCTGTTATTCTCCAGAATTCCGCACCATAGAGAAGCACAGAAAGTACACAGCTCTCATACAATCTTAATTTTGTGTTTGTGCTGTACTGGGAGTACTTCCAGATGTTGTTTAGACTAGCATAGACTGTTCTCGCTTTATTCAATTTACTTAGTCGTTCCTCTTCTACCTTGATGTGTAGAGTTTGGCCAGAGAGCGTCATTTTATCATATTGGCTATCTTCCTCCTGGCCTGGTTCCAATCTAGTCTTCACTCCTTCAGAGCTTGTCTAATTTTGTCTTGCTAACGAACTTTGGGTATTCGTGGAGGTATGGATCCTTGGCACTTGGTTTCTCTTACTTGTCATGGTAGTCTATCTTTTCCTAATCTACAGACTTGGCGAAACCATCGTAATTGTGACTGTTCCATTCGGGTCTTCAATGACTGGGTTTTTAGGCTATGACGTATCGTCTGGTTTTGGACCATGTCTCTTCTTGTTACTTCAACCACCTTTCTCAAATACCTCATTTGTGAGGTTTGGAGCTGGCTTTTGTGGGTTGCTGTCATTGCTCATGACTTGGATTCATAAATCAAGACTGGAAAATAGGTGGAGCGGTACACAGCCATTTTCATCTTCTTGCCCATTTCTCGTTTGCAGAAGAATCCTCGATTTATGCCCTGAAAAAGTCTCCCAGCTGCTGCTTTTTTGGTAACCAACTCTTCTTTGATGCCTCCCTTCTAGTTATCATGCACATGTGTGAGAAAATATGTCGCTACATAAACAACATTTTTGTAAATTACTGAAATATATTTTCAGTTGTTTCAAGTTATAAATGAAAATACAGTAGGGCATTGACTTCATTGACATCGACATACGATATTCTCAGAAAAAGATTTACCACGCGTTAGAGCTTTCATTTTAAGGAACGATGATATGTTCAGTTGTTTTGATTCATGATTGTAAAGAGAGAGCAAATACTGGACAGTTTGACATCGTGGCATGGAAGGAAGTCAACAGCAGAATTGATAAATTGTACTGGAGAGAAGAAGTTGTGGAGGGACATGATCTCTTACGCCTCTAGGCACGGTACTTTAAGAAGAAGAAGAAGAAATGTTCAGGAACCGATGGCTTTCCGATGCAGCTTGAAACGATGCATAGGTTGAAATTTTCAAACGTGAGGTCGGATCTTGTAGGGTTGCATCTCCCAGTGAAGTCTAGTCACCATTAGTCGCTTTTATTTAAGCAATCTTTGTCTTATAATAATAATAATCATAGCCCCTTCAGTCATAACTGACTATGGGAATGCCCCCCTGAGATGACAGCCCTCAGCTGCTTATTTTTGCTAGTGTTCCTTTCGATGATTTCTCCTCTCTTCTGCCTGTTGTGTGAGCTTCTTTCGCCCAAACTGAGGTGGCGCTGCACATTGCATCGCCACTTGGTTCAATCGTCAGCTTTATCCTCAAGGGTTGCTAGATTTATGATCAGTGCCCTCGTGTCTCTCTTGCACACATCAATGAATATCAGCTGCGGTTGCCCAACTGTTCTGTTGCCATCTGCCAGTTGTCGGTAGAAGATATCTTTCGGAATGCGACCATCTTCCATGCGGCGGATACGGCCAAGCCAGCGTAGTCTGCGCTGTCTAAGCAGTGTGTACATGCTTTGAAGCATGTCTTTGTCTTATCTATGTGTATTTTCAAACCCAATTGATGTGACCTCTCATCTCATCTCAACCCGTAACCCGTCATGGGTCGTAGGGGTGCCATGGTGGAAGCATCAGCAGATAGGGTCCTCCACTGCTCTCTTTCCTCAGCAATGCGTACAAATTTGGAAAAACCGTGCCCTGCCCATTCTTTGATGTTATCAGCCCAGGATTTTCTTTGTCTTTCTCTTCTCCGTTTACCTTCGACTGTTCCCTGGAGGATCG
Organism: Oreohelix idahoensis; assembly: GCA_024509875.1. Lineage (NCBI taxonomy): Eukaryota > Metazoa > Mollusca > Gastropoda > Stylommatophora > Oreohelicidae > Oreohelix > Oreohelix idahoensis. The sequence continues at coordinate 794,853 of JAMPIV010006853.1, forward strand.
TTTTCGAAAGGGAGTCATGACGAGTTACATGCCCAAACCAGGCGAGCTTTCGACGTTTCACTAGTGACAAAAGTGGTTCTTGGTGGCCTGCATAGGTGTTTATTTTTTCTCTAACATAGACATTTGTTTTGTGCTCTTTATAGCAACTGCGCAAAATTCTTCTAAAACATTTATACTAGAAAGCCTGAATCCTTCGCTCCGTATCTGCAGTGAGTGTCCAGCCCTCACACCAATACAAGAGAATAGATAATACAAGTGATTTGTATAATTTGATCTTCACAGGAAAACTGATGTTACTTTTCCAGATCACATTCAGCCTTGTCATGGCAGCTGAGGACATCTCAAGTCTTGTCTTGATTTCTTTACTTGATCTTCCATCACTACATATAGTGGACCCCAGATATTTAAAGGTGTTAACTTCTTCTAACGTTTGCCCATTTAACGTAATGTTGGTCGGAACATGTTTCTTATGGCTATTCACCAATATCTTGCTATTTTCTATATTAATTTCCATCCCATACGTTCTTGTTACTTTCTCCAGTCTAGAGGTAAGGTCTTGAAGTTCTGATTCTGTTCCAGCTATAAGATCGACATCAGCAAAACGTAGATTGCAAAGAGGTCGGCCTCCAATCGATATGATTGTTTTATAATCGTAGAGAGCCTCCTGCATGATATGTTCTAGATATATATTACGGCATTAATTCATGTCCACCTTCGGTCATTAGAGAGCATCCACTGTAGTTGTTCCTCTCACAGAAGCCTGTATCGACGCGAAGCATGTGCAATTACAGTGATGTATTCTGTAGCATTTCGTTTTACTTGATGAGGTTACATTTGACAAGTGTTGCCTCTCACTGAGGTAAGAGTGTACAGTATTAGTCTACACGTAAGCACCAGAACTAACGGGGATAATACATCACGTAATGGAACTTTATTATTAATTCACAAATTGGATGAGTCATTCACTCATTTATTACCCTTTAGCTCCACAAGGAGCATAGGCCTTCAGCAAAGATATTCCAAGTCCTCCTGTCACGTGACATCAGCTCAAGGTCTTTCCAGGTCTTCCTTATTATTTTCATTTCTGTCTCTAGTTTTCTTCTCTATGTGCCAATCTGACCCAGCACCTTTGCCGCGAGAGACCAGCGCTATAACCACTCTGTCAGTCGGACGTTCTTTGTCAATTGGACGCTCACCTGGTAATGTTATCACCAGCTTTTCTCAGTGTGTGTCCTATCTATCGCCAGAGTCTTCTTCTCATCTCCATATTGTTTGTTGAAATATCTGAAGCTTGAAACGTCTGCAGGATAGGGAAGCCAGTCCCATGCACAACCCTCCTTACATGCTTTTTTTTACGACACGTATAGTATGTTACATTACTATAAATAAATATTAGACAAACATAAAGGTATGTTTTCAGGCACTGTAAGAAATAAAGAAGTAGAAAACTAGACAGCAGAAAAACAACAGACGTGAGTGGCTTACCCAGGACTCGAACCCAGGACTTTCCGTGCGACAACCCCGCCTAGCTATGCAAGCGAATCACACTATCCTCCCTGCCATCTAGGCATCATTAAAAAAAAATGATGCTTCGATGACGGGTCATCAGTGCGACCCGCAACACATAACACCGGAAATTTACCATGGGCAGTCCAGCCTATTAATGACGCAATCATTTCTTTTATTCCTCTATTAACTCCCCTTTCGGGCCCCGCTTAAACATTGGTAACATTGGGTTATTCGCCAACACCAAATCCTTATCTTGTCAGCAATAATAATGAAATAAAATAATAAAAAAATAAATGTACATGTAAACATAATCTTTTTGTGGTGATAAATGCACAGTTTATTTCTCTGCATTCTTGTTCCCTTCTTCGTTGAACTTTGATTAGGCTGCACTTGTCTCATTACTTCCCGACCTGTATTGGATGTGTTTATAGATGATACAGGCACAGATATACAAGATGTTTGCTGCTTGTAACTCTGCGACCTTTGTAGTTTATACAACGGAAACAGCACATAAAATTCCTAGTTCGCAGCAGCGTTGTAATGTAAATAATGAATGGCACAGAACGTCCACATGCAATGGGAGAGGAAAGCAATTGGATATTCTGAAATTCACTGTAATTAAATATAGGCATGTGTCTCGGGGTGCCGTTGAAATATGTAATGTAAATAAATATACCAATTTGAGGGACTTGATAATGGGTAAGCTACAATGTGTGCATGAAACATTCACCTCACACACATAAATTCACTAGCTCACTCAAACATCCACTCACATATTTACTCACTCACTCACTCACTGCCTTACTTAAGCACTCTCGTTCACTTTAATTGTTTTTTCCCACTTTGCCCCTTTGTTGCGTTTGACCTTCTTCCTGCAGGAAACATGCGCCAAAGGACTTCAGCTGCGCCAAGCGTGGTTTCAGTTGTTGTTTGTTTTACACTGACGAAGGGTGATACCCGAAACGTCGTGTTTTTTCCTGCCACCGTTAATTTGTAAAACCTATTTAATACCATTTTATTTTTAAATATATATATATAAGACATGCTTTGAAGTTGAGAAGGGGGTGTATTCTGTGGGCCTCGATGTCCACAAAAGAGGATACCAGATTTATTCATTCCTTATCGTTTTCATGGAGCAGAGGACTTCAACAAACACACGCCAAGCCCGCCCCTGTCGAGTTGTATCCATTCAAGTGCTTTACATGTCGTCTTTGTCTCCTTCATAATGATCATTTTCATAATCGTCTTCATCGTTCTCGCAGGTTGTCTCCCTTGATCATCCACAGTGGTCCACAAATAGCTAGACAGTTAGAGTACAACGATGAGTTTTTCAAAGGTAGAAACCTTCGCTGAAGTTAATTCTTTACATTGATATGAATAGGGTTATGCTCTTATTTTTAGGGAGTCTCACTGGTATTTTAGGATGGTATTTACAAAAAAACAAAAAATTTTCTCGGTTCGTGTTAAATTTTTATCATCCTCCTGTGGCCGTTGATAGTATTAGAGGTTCGGACCACTGCCCTTTCAGTAGATAGTATGTTATAAAGTAATTACGAAAACTTCCTTCTCTCAGACTGACTCTACATTTTTCTCATACCCACTGTTGATCAATCGAATTCACCCGAAAACAGCAGTGAAAATATCAAATGTCGAACTTTATTAACATAAGTTGATAAATGGGTAAAAATGGTATGCCCAACCTTCCTCTTCAAGGTTGGCAGTCTTGTATAATAAAAGCTTCAGTTTCAAACAATCTCAGTATCAATTTTTAACATACATTGCTTTGTCTTCTTTGCTACTGCTTGTTCCAGCTATCGAAATGTCATCTAATTCTTCAGGCGAAACCTCTTGTCTCTCTTCTGTACTGACTGTTTTTTCTACGTTTTTTTTCATATATCTCTTGGTATATCTCACTGAGAGAAAACTGGCCTTACCGCCAGGGCTGTCACTTTGCCAAGACTACTTCTATTTTTCTTCTTTGCTCTGACCTTGTCTGCTGAGCTACACATGCTAGTAATAGATCAAAAATGTTCAACATACCTGGTTTTGTTTTTTATTGAAATACACTTTTTCCTTTTTCAACCATTTTGTCCTCAGAATAAATACTATCACAAAAATACTGTCGTACACCAATTTATGATAAGTAATGTACTGAGCGGTTTCTATCACTCTTTAACTCACAGCACATTCTTGCTGACCACCTACGCTGAGCGAGTTTACCCACACAAGTCTTACGCTGAGCGCGTTCGAAATCCAACTTTAACACTTGGGAGAAAACCCTTTTCTCTCCCTACGCCTAGCGCGTCTCAATCTCAACTGCCTAAACCCCGTTCTAACATTTCTTCGTTCACCCCTAAACTGTGTTCACACCTCTCAATTTTCCCGTGCGTACTTTTTTCCTCAACTCACTAAAACCTGCAAGGGACTTAATTCTACGTTATCTTCCTTTGATGATTTAACTGAACACCATACTCTCTTCTTTAAAGCTTACTACCAAATCATTACATGCTAATTTTCTCAACCATAATCGAGAACCCACTAAATCTGCTTAACCCAAATTCAACATTTTCATCTACCAACCGTAATATGCGGAGTTTCCTCCCTTTACCCAAAGCATTCCTTCACTCATTTTATCTCCCTTCAACTAAGACAAATAGTCTATATCCAAATCCATTCATATTTCCTAAACCATTTTTCTACACCCTTTTTCTTTACTAAAACCAAACCACCGTTCACACTGCTATTTCTGTCAGACAGGTATTTTTGTCACGTATTAACACTAGACTCGTGTTTAATGAGCCCCCAGACGAATCAAATTCAGTAAAGTAGTATTAATATGTTTAGCTCTGTAAGTTTTAAAATGAGTCATACGAATGCAGACATGGACTTTCAATCAACCAAGTCCTCAGTTCCAAAAAAGGATATATATATATATATATATATATATATATATATAATTGTGTGTGTGTGTTGCGCACATATTCTTTTGTGTGGCGCACAGATTACTGTTTTTACGCATACAAATGTAAAATGTAATTGTTTGTCTGACAATGTATATATTTATTATAATATTTATTTTGTGTATCGAACTATTTTCCTGGTCAAAGCGATATCACCCATGTTGAACTTATACTTTTATTATATGGGTTATCTTTCCTGAATATCGAACTCAGCGTAGGGATCTAGGTTTACAGCGATCTATTCTTTGTTTGGTTAGAAATAGATTGTTCTTGCTTCAGAATATCTATGGCCCGAATCTATGTGTATTTCTTGTCTATGTAGGACGAGACTGTCTTATATCTTAATATCTTTGTATGTCTAAGTCGAACTATATCTTCGGTGTCGAACTCGGGGTCATAGGTTGTTCGGCGGATGTGTCACTAAGTGGAGGTGAGAAGGTTCCGCCCTGATGGGTGCTGAGTTGTTGTAGCGGCCTGTCGCCAAAAAAGTGATCTCTATATTAGTGGGGAAAGAGGTAGTCTCTTTAGACATACCATGTATTATTCACCCCAGTGTTTATTCTTACTGCCAAGGAATGACAGAATCATATTCTAGTGTATTTCTGATACCAAGGTAAAGACGCATTTCTTATGAACTTTTCCTGAGGCATTGTATTCGATGGGCAGTCGTACGGTTGTACGTTTAGATGAATATTAACCAGATGAAGATGACATTCATACCTAGCAGCACCATATTATGTGATGAAGTCAGTAGTATCAATGGTAGAATTTACAAAGCAATGAGGACATTTAATGAATGATCAGCTTTGATTGCGCTTCATAGTTTGTATCCTGGGTGAGCGACAACTCACTGGGAGGATAAGCCATTTTGAATTCTATAATTTTCAATCATCGAGGAGAGAACAGGGATGCCCCTTACTATCACCTGATGAGTCCAGAGATCACTGCTACAGAAGAGAACCCACTACTAGTGGTTCAATATTGTTATTAAAAAGAATATGTGCTGAACTTTACCTAAATGAATCTTCGCTAGACGAGGTTAGGTCTAGGAATCATCTTGAACCTTGTTTATGAACTGACGTGCTCTGTCAGTAAAGTCAGACGATATATATATATTGGAAGTACTGAGTGCTTGTCTACTGACATTCCATTGGTACTGTTATGCTACATGAATGCCCATGTGATAGTGTATTTCATTGATCAACATTATTATGATTTATGCCAACCTGTCTGATGTCACTGTACCTGTGCTGTCAAGTGTGATCGTTCCAATTAAACTGTATGAAACGTACACAGTAGTTGGCGTAAATGACTTCCAGCCATAAGTGAGTGAGATTGGTCTATTTGTCAACTCTAACGAACGTTTGCCATCATTCGCATGTACTGTATCCTCACTCCATGTCTACACACCACTGCGTAGGTCGAGTTGACCTTTTGTTTGTCGTCATTCTGACAACACCCATCAACACCCTTCGAACACGATTGCAACCAAGCAAGCAACAGTGTGTGTAAACAAGTATATTTGTTTGTGAATATATTAAGATATGGGTTAAAAGAAAAATCGATGTTTTAATAACAAACTAGTTCGGTTGAAAGTTATCTTCTTTTAGAATATTGTTTTTTTTTTTTTTTCGTCAAATGATGCTTTGAACTTTACGCGGAGTATGATAAGTCCATTCACTATGCTAGTTTTTAGAACTTAACTGGCCAGGGGGGAACAATAGGCTGTCGCTGGAGTCTTGTTTGGTTGATGCTTGTTCTCAGTCACGTCTTGACTTTTTCTTCTCACGGCAGGAGTTCAATAGCTTTTGGGATTGCGTTTGTTGCAAGAGTAAATCTCACAACTGTTGACGCGTTGAATGTCCTCTAGACCCGTCTCTTATGGTTGGTGTCCAGAGCTGAGTACTAGTAAATAGTACCAGAAACTGAGAGAAATAAGAAATAGAATCTCCCACAAATTGTGTGCCTTCTGACATAAGCACCAAGAATCTTTCGCTTCCTCCACCATTTCATCTTCCTCTGAATGTTTCTGATGCCCATGGCCATAAAATCTCAGGCCATCAAAATGGCAGATAAAAGTGAGTTAGGAGAGTGGAAGATTGCAAATGAATCACAGTACACTATACATCACTCTGAATAGAAGTGTGTACATAAAAATATATATCCCATGATGTCATCATTATCCTCTTTCTGCTCCCTAATGAGCATGGGGCTACCTCTGCTATTGGTTCTTTGCGAGAATACCCGCACGAGGCAGTCACCAGCGCTTGCAGTGGTGGTTCACGTGACAATTTACTTTACATGATGAGGTTGCCTGCCGCATACACTACTTTACCTAAATAAACAATTTTATACATGAAAATACACATTTAAGAATAAGAAAATATACATTTTTAAGATTTACTCCTTCGTAAAGGCTAGGTATCCAGACGCTTTTTTGCATATATTGGTCGACAGCCTTTTACTGCAACTGTATTGGTGCAGATTTTCCAGGTGATCTAATGATAATTGCTATTCTAAAATTCCTAGCTTTAACACTTGGGGAAGATTCTCTGGAACTGTGATGACAATTATTTTGATATAAGTTTTACATTTTTAATTTTGCAAGTTACTTCTTAATTTTTATCACGGTCTAGCATACTCTATCTCTTGTCTGGCGTCTGGTCCTCTCTGATGAGAAATGGAATAAGTCACGAATCTTAAGTCATGAATCTTATAGTCAAAAAGCTCGCCCACAAGAAATTTAATTTCGGCTTAGTTTAATTTTTGTAAAAGAATCCCCAATGCGGAGTGTCTTAATTTTGTATATTTTTTTATGCATCTTGTATTATTTGGAAGGGTCATTGGTTAAAATAGATGGTTAGTTTCGCTAATTACTAACCTCGCCGGAAATAATCACGTGATATGTCCCGGTTCCATATTATCATAATCAGTAACAAGGATCGGTAATATTCTCAGGTCACTCCAGCAAGATTAATAATAAATTATCACAAGAGTTCATCCTTTTCTAATTGAACATCATTTGTTTGTCTCATCTACCAAGCTGGGCGGAAACAAATCCACTCACTTATCTGGCAAATATGCCTATTGCCAGTCTCTGTTTAAAAAAGATGTCATGATGAACAAAGGTTTGCCGAGACGTTTTCTTAATCCCTTAATCTATTGTAATCGTCGTGGCGCAGACTTTTCTTAATTAAAATGGCAAACATGCGAGGGGCGGCTAAGCCCAAAAAGGCGGGTGTTATCTCGAGGAGTGTACATCCGTTGAAAATATAATATCGGCAAATAATGACGGAGAGGAACATAGACCAAAAAGATGGGCAGAGAAATAAATAAGTGAATAAATGATATTCTGTCACAATCATCGTCGTTAATTTCCTTTGCTCTCCTTACGTAGCTCATTCCAGAATTCCTGCACCACGCAGTCACATGCTCTTGCAGCTGTGTTATCTTCAGCTATTTGTTTTACATGATGAGATTACAACCTCATGCACATTCTCAGTAAATTAATATTAGACAAACATAAAGGTATGTTTTCAGGCACTCGTAAGAAATAAAGAAGTAGAACACTTGGACAACAGAAAAACAACAGACGTGAGTGGCTTACACAGGGTTCGAACCCCGTACCTTCCGTACGACAACTCCGCCTAGCTATCAAGCGAATCACACTGACCCCACGGCCAGCTAGGCATCCCCAAAAAAAGATGCTTTGCTGGCTATTTATCAGTACGAAACACACAAGATAACACCGGAAGTATACAGTGGGCAACTCAGCCCTTAAATGACGCAATCACTTCTGTTGTTCTCCTATTAACAGTATGTGTCAGTCCAAACAAGACAAAGACCTTGATACTGGGTCCAGTAAATAGTAGAAGACTTAAGGACATTAGTATAGAACAGAGGGTAGGTTTCTGGTATTGTATAAACATAAATAACACATAAGGAAGGGAAACCCGAGGCCTGTAAACAGTAAATTAATATTAGACAAACATAAAGGTATGTTTTCAGGCACTCGTAAGAAATAAAGAAGTAGAACACTTGGACATCAGAAAAACAACAGACGTGAGTGGCTTACCCAGGGTTCGAACCCCGTACCTTCCGTACGACAACTCCGCCTAGCTATCAAGCAAATCACACTGACCCCACGGCCAGCTAGGCATCCCCAAAAAAAGATGCTTTGCTGGCTATTTATCAGTACGAAACACACAAGATAACACCGGAAGTATACAGTGGGCAACTCAGCCCTTAAATGACGCAATCACTTCTGTTGTTCTCCTATTAACAGTATGTGTCAGTCCAAACAAGACAAAGACCTTGATACTGGGTCCAGTAAATAGTAGAAGACTTAAGGACATTAGTATAGAACAGAGGGTAGGTTTCTGGTATTGTATAAACATAAATAACACATAAGGAAGGGAACAGTGTGATTCGCTTGATAGCTAGGCGGAGTTGTCGTACGGAAGGTACGGGGTTCGAACCCTGTGTAAGCCACTCACGTCTGTTGTTTTTCTGTTGTCCAAGTGTTCTACTTCTTTATTTCTTACGAGTGCCTGAAAACATACCTTTATGTTTGTCTAATATTAATTTACTGTTTACAGGCCTCGGGTTTCCCTTCCTTATGTGTTATTTATGTTTATACAATACCAGAAACCTACCCTCTGTTCTATACTAATGTCCTTAAGTCTTCTACTATTTACTGGACCCAGTATCAAGGTCTTTGTCTTGTTTGGACTGACACATACTGTTAATAGGAGAACAACAGAAGTGATTGCGTCATTTAAGGACTGAGTTGCCCCATGTATACTTCCGGTGTTATCTTGTGTGTTTCGTACTGATAAATAGCCAGCAAAGCATCTTTTTTTGGGGATGCCTAGCTGGCCGTGGGGTCAGTGTGATTCGCTTGATAGCTAGGCGGAGTTGTCGTACGGAAGGTACGGGGTTCGAACCCTGGGTAAGCCACTCACGTCTGTTGTTTTTCTGTTGTCCAAGTGTTCTACTTCTTTATTTCTTACGAGTGCCTGAAAACATACCTTTATGTTTGTCTAATATTAATTTACTGTTTACAGGCCTCGGGTTTCCCTTCCTTATGTGTTATTTATGTTTATACAATACCAGAAACCTACCCTCTGTTCTATACTAATGTCCTTAAGTCTTCTACTATTTACTGGACCCAGTATCAAGGTCTTTGTCTTGTTTGGACTAACACATACTGTTAATAGGAGAACAACAGAAGTGATTGCGTCATTTAAGGGCTGAGTTGCCCACTGTATACTTCCGGTGTTATCTTGTGTGTTTCGTACTGATAAATAGCCAGCAAAGCATCTTTTTTTGGGGATGCCTAGCTGGCCGTGGGGTCAGTGTGATTCGCTTGATAGCTAGGCGGAGTTGTCGTACAGAAGGTACGGGGTACGAACCCTGGGTAAGCCACTCACGTCTGTTGTTTTTCTGTTGTCCAAGTGTTCTACTTCTTTATTTCTTACGAGTGCCTGAAAACATACCTTTATGTTTGTCTAATATTAATTTACTGTTTACAGGCCTCGGGTTTCCCTTCCTTATGTGTTATTTATGTTTATACAATACCAGAAACCTACCCTCTGTTCTATACTAATGTCCTTAAGTCTTCTACTATTTACTGGACCCAGTATCAAGGTCTTTGTCTTGTTTGGACTGACACATACTGTTAATAGGAGAACAACAGAAGTGATTGCGTCATTTAAGGGCTGAGTTGCCCACTGTATACTTCCGGTGTTATCTTGTGTGTTTCGTACTGATAAATAGCCAGCAAAGCATCTTTTTTTGGGGATGCCTAGCTGGCCGTGGGGTCAGTGTGATTCGCTTGATAGCTAGGCGGAGTTGTCGTACGGAAGGTACGGGGTTCGAACCCTGGGTAAGCCACTCACGTCTGTTGTTTTTCTGTTGTCCAAGTGTTCTACTTCTTTATTTCTTATGAGTGCCTGAAAACATACCTTTATGTTTGTCTAATATTAATTTACTGTTTACAGGCCTCGGGTTTCCCTTCCTTATGTGTTATTTATGTTTGCACATTCTCATATTCGTCACCTTTTACGACACGCGATGGTGCAGTAATTCTGTTCTTGCTGTGTCTCTTCAGAGATCTCCACGAAATACCCGGGGCAAGCCCCTTTATGTCAATATCTAATTTTCTTCTCCGCGTGTTTTTTATGTGTGTGCGTGTGTGTGTGTGTCGTAGATTTCCGATAGGAGAATTAAGACTAGGTTTGGTCCCTTCTGAATAGGTTTGAATGGGTGATAGACTCAGTGAGAGTTAGTGAAAGGTAATAGAATTTCCACACACGTGAGATGATAGATTTGATATAGTGGCTGTCTCTGAAAGCGAAAAGAATTCTTCTCTCTCTCACCTATCTTCTACAACAGTTGTTACAGCGTCAGACAGACTACACCAATATACATATTACGTATATTTCTATCACTCACAGGCACGCACATACACGTGACGACAGGTAAACACACAGACGTGGGAAAAACTATAACAATGATATATATATTATCTAGAACGAGCTGACCAAACACGATTATTAAGTTCAAGAGCGATTTTATTATCAGGAAAAAATCGGCTCACAACATCAAAGAAAGTACATCAAGGAAAATACATATACACATAGTCATAAAAAATCAAGGAAATGTTGCAAGGATGATAGCCCCGTTATAGTGTTAACTCTAGGTTTAGCCCGGCCCCGTTAAGAGAACAGATGATGGCGCCAGAGTCACAGATACATAGGGTTTGAGTCTAAGAGTTGTCTTTGTTTTATCTCGTAATTATATGCACAGAGTTTGAAACAAATCTGATTTAACCTAAGACAAAAACACAAGAACTCTAGCCTTAGCAACAAATTATGCAGATTGAAAAAAAACAAATAGGACAGCAACAGGGTGTCAAAGATATAATAGTGAAAAATATCACTCAAACCAGCGTACACTCATTCATTCCGCCATGGCTTCTCACACTAGTACTCACGACTTTGCTTGCTGCCTCTTGGAACACATTGATTTTAGATTTTCACACAGACTCAAAAAAATGCAGTCTGCTGCCAAGAAGTCCCCAGTTCCAAAAGACCTGTTTAACTTGGAGTCTCCGGGAACGACTACTTGGGTATGCAAATTTGTTCAAATGTCTGATTAAGTCACCTAACAATTATTCCAGGCGCGGGAGTTAACAGAGCACAGTGTCAATAGCGTAGGTTTCTAAAAAATGATGAATGTCAGGTCGGTGCCTTCCCTCAGTATAGGATTCACTTTAGTCACACCACAGATTTGTCCACAGATATAATCTAGTCGGGAAATGATTGTTAATATTCACGCCACAAGGCAGCAAATTATATAGAGTTTCTAGAAGAAATTAAGTGCTGGCTCCAAGGTCCAGTATTTATCATTACAGTCTTTGAAAACCCGTTATAGGGATATTAGTATTTCTGTCTAACTTGCACCGTCAGATCAGTGTTACTTGAGAAAACCCACGTGGTTCAAAATAAGGACTGTCTATTTCTTCACAAGTATGGAAACTACTACTAGGTGCTGGTAAAGTTAGGGTCACCCCAAAACTTTCACTGTGTGGAGGAAAAATAACACATATAATATAATACACAGAATCTGAACTGGTTAAAACTTACATTTAAACTTGCAAGCAGAGAGCTTTGCTTATCATTTAAACTTCCCGTGACGTAAGTTATATTTAAAAATCAGCACTCCTCATAAATTAGGAACACGTGCGTATCCCGTCATCATTCATGAGGCTGGATTCTAGAGTTTATACGTTAGTTTAGAAAAATACACTCGACTGAGTATTAGCAGTTAAATTAAATTATAAATAGCTACAATTGCCGTTATAAGCTAGAAATTTTTAATTAGTCTGCTTTCCACTGAATGCTTCCCTAGAAAATATAATAGCCTACCACTTTATTTCTCTTCTGCGCTAAAGAAATAGATTAAAATGAATTTAGCGATTTAACACTTTAACACTCACAAAATCTATATATCTATCATATTAATTACCTCAACCACAGAATTACAGGTAGTCGCACAACTTAAGAATAAAAATGCTGAAAATATTTCTGGAAGTCTAGAAGTTCGACAAATTGCCGAAACAAACTGAGATCTTCGCTAACAGCTATTCTGTTTTTCGAGCGACCTATCTACTGTGGAGTCTATGAGCGAGAATGAAATTAAAGTTTCAAACTTGGCCAATATCTTAAAATCAGACAAAGGGCCCAAACTTATTTCGCCAAGCGAAATTATCTCCCCTACTCCCAACATTTACGTCCGCTTAAACGCGTGTCGTAACTGTCACCTACTGACCACGATGTACGCGTGTCAGTTTCAAATCCCAGACAGCCTGACTCCATTGCCCAAGTGATGGCGCCGTGTCAGTTTGGGATTTTCCAGCCAAATGGTCTGGATACTGACCGGTGCAGATGTAAAGTATCACACCTCACCGGGACTAATGCCGAGAAGAAGCTCGCGCGCTCGGTGAGAATGTAGACGATTTGCTACGTCCTGTGTTCAGCGAACCGACTTATCACGCCTTCTGACGCCCTGCAGCCCTGACATCTACGTAATATCGTCCTAGCGCGATTCTCAGTTTAAGAGAAAGGAAAAAGGTAAAGTTTGCGAATTATATGAAAATAATATTCGCAAAACGAATGGATGAAAAAAATATACAGGAAAAAAATGAAGTACAGAGATATTAAAAGAGAGAATTTGGGTGAACGAATAGGAAGAAGATGTAGGAAATTAAATGAATATAAACCCTACGTGACAGAGCCTCCCCCCTTTAAGATATGGAAGCACTCCATGTCTACGTTATGGAGTTTAATTTCCTATAACCGTAGCTTCGGGGTGTCTGTCTTCTTCCCTCTCCATCTCCCCCTCCATCTCTGTCCAATTCCTATTCAAGTCCACTCCTCAAAGTTTCCTTCCCCTGGAATGTCTCATATGCGCGCTTGAAAGAGCGTCGCCGCTGCTGACATTTTTGAAAGATTTCCTGTGATAGCGGTGGAATATCCCTGCCACTATCATCATCTTCGTCAGTTTTGGCGATCGTCAGGAGATGGTCGGAGGTTGGCACTGGTTTTTCCAAGTATCTCTTTAAGAGATTTAAATGGAAAACCTTCTCCTTTCCTTCAATAGAGATCTGGTAGTTAGCCTTAGAAATCTTTTTCAGGACGGTAAACGGCCCTTGCCATCCGATCTTCAGTTGGTTGTTCTCAGTAGGGAGTAACACCAAAACTTTCCCTCCTGCTTCTAGTTCTCTCTCTTCCGCGACTTTCCTGTATCGGTTAGCGTGCTTTGTGCGAGCTCGCTTAAAGTTAGTCGTTGCTAGGTCCCACCCTAGTTTAAACCTTTCCTTTAAAACCGACACATATTTACTGGCTGAGACAACTGTCTCATCAGCCTTCTCGTCTGTCAGAGACTGAAGTAAGGCTTCAAGCGGGCCCTTAATGGGTCTGCCGAATAAGAGTGTAGCTGGCGGAAATCCTGTGGAAGTATGAGGAGATTCTCTGTAGCCAAATAATGCTGCAGGAATACAGAGATCCCAATCTTCAGGTTTCACTTGTGCCAGCTTACTTAGCATCATGGTGAGGTTTCCATTAGCACGTTCCACGAGCCCATTTCCCGCCGGAGTATATGGCTTAGTGTGGATGTGTTGGGTCCTCAAGATCTTAACGATCTCATCCATCAACAGGTTTCGGTATGGAGATCCATTATCCGTCAACACTTGCTGAGGGAATCCCAACCGAGTGAAAATCTGCACGAGGGCTTCTGCGACATGCTTGGCATCTGCGCATGTTAGCGGGATAGCTTCTGCCCATAAAGTGCATGTATCGACTAAGGTCAGGATGAACCTGTTCCTTCTTTTAGTCCTTTCGAAAGGCCCTAAAATGTCGATCACAACCCGTTCAAATGGTGTTCCCATTATTGGCATTTCACCCATGTGGACTGGGGGTGTCCGTTGCTTGGGTGGTGTCCGTTGGCACTGGGCACAGGATTTGACGTACCTGATAATATCAGTGTTTACTCCTGGCCACCAATAATGAGTGGTTATACGTTGGTTTGTGGCGTTCTGTCCCATATGTCCGCTAAAGGGAAGAGAGTGCCCCATTTCTAGGATTTGGCTTCTGTACTGTTTCGGTACTAGGAGCTGGTTGTAACCTTGGTCAGGCTTGCCCGTTCTCCGATAAAGTACGCCATCCTCAGAAAAAATGTCCCCGTGCTGTTTGGGTTCCTTCGCCATGGGCAGTTTCCTAAAGCAGGGTGCCAAAGTAGGATCCTTTTGTTGCGCTTCTTTAAGTTCCATAGGTAACAAATTAGGCGCAGGCTCCCGTTCCTTCTTGGTTTGCCCTCTTGTAGTTACTGCTGCCACAATCGGCTCTTCCGGTTTCCCAATACACACGTATCTCCCGCCAAGTATGACTGGGTAGATGGGATCATCCATAACAGCCGCTTTGATCACACCTCTGACAAAGTCAGAGTGTATCTCCACCAATGCGATGGGAAGCGCTGTAGGTGCATCACTCTTACGAACTCCACAAAGTTTGACGGTCTCTCCTGTCTCTTGACCGGGTTTAACCAGCTTTCTGGCAACAATGCAATCATAAGAAAGCCCCGTGTCAAATAAGCAAGAAGTTTGAGAACCGTTCAAAGTAACAATACCTCGCGTTGAGGGTCTATCCCCAACAGGTTGGGAATCACTGTCAATAATTCCGCCTTGCGAGACTGTTAATAAGCATCCGATGCGTTTAGGCTCGGTGTGCTCGGTCTGATCATATGTCCCGTGCTCAGGGGTTATCCCTTTGCCACCTTGTCCTTTCTGGCTACGCTGCCATGTAGGGCGGTCGGGTTGATCAGACTGTTTGGGGTGGTTGGGGTACTTGTTCTTGTAGAACTTGGATTTTTTTCAGGAGGGGGGTTTTGAGGTCCAGTTTCTCTGTGGTTGTTTTGGTTAGAAGCCTGAGAAGATTGCTCTAGGTTATGTTTTCGAAAATGCTCCTCTGTCGGTTTCCGCTTTGTGGCCGGTAGTTCAGCCAGCGCATTGTGATAACGCTCGGACTTTTCCAAAATGTCTTCAAGTTTTTCTGCCCCCTGCTCAGCGAGAAATCTCCGGGTATCAGCAGACAAAGTGTTCTTTATTTGTTCAGTTAGAACAAGTTCCTCAAGACCTTCATAGGTAGAGGGGAGCTGCGAAAGCTCAAGGCACTTTGTTAGATATCCCTTAAGACGAGATGAGAACTGGTGAAAAGTTTCAGAATTCTCTTTCCGGCTGTTGCGAAACAGTTGCAAAAACTTGCGAGCGTTCATTTCAAAGCGCTCCAGTAACGCTTTCTTCAACACATCGTAGTCGTCTTGTTGGCTACTTTCCAGCTTAGAATAAACATCATAAGCAGAACCTTTTAGGGCCTGGGAAAGTTTCATGTTCCAACGCGACCTCTCTAAACCGTACAGACTTGCAATTTTCTCAAATTTTTCTAGCCAAGTGTCAATCTTCTCATTTGGACAAGGGAAAGACTCAAGGGTGAAAGACATAGCATTTAGTTGAAGAGATTGAGTGTTAGCAGGATCAGTTAAGGAAGAATGAGGAGAAGACTCTCCATTGCTGGAGGTAGAGGCAGCGCCAAGACTTTGGACTTCTAGAGCCTTAAGAGCCAACTCATGCTGTCGTCGTTGCTCATTTTCTCTTTCCAAATGCTGTCTCTCCTTCTCTCTTTCCTCATGCTGCATCCTGCGAATTTCCATTTCTTCATCCATCTTCTTCTGCTGTAATAGCCGGTCTTCCGCTTCCTTCCTCTCCGCTGCTTCTTCTTTCCTCCTTAGTTCTTCTTCTTTCCTCTCCGCATCATATCTCTCAAGTTCGTCCCTGACAAAAGCTTTCGCTTCCTCTCCTTCCAGTCCCTCCTCTCTCGCTTCGTCCCTGAGGAGTTGTCTAAGCTTTGCCCTCTCGGCCATATTATGTCAGTGACTGAGACTATTGGAGAAAGAAAATAGGAAAAAGGATACACTGGTTCCTACCACTTACGAGAAAAAAAATTACCAAAAATCAAAAGATGATATATTTAACCCTGGGATACCTCCTCCAAAATAAAATCTAACTATCGCTGCTATTATCGGCAATAAAGCACTCAATGCAAAACACGACTACGCCAAATAAATGGTAGTTAAGATTACAACTGAAAAATAAGTTGCTACAGTGGAAAAGCAAAAGAATATTGCAAACATTAAAGAGAAAAATAATCCCTTAATTTTTAAAAATCCACTATAAGTTCGCCCCTGAAGTCAGATCGGGTAAGGGAGGGAATTAATCTGGACAAAAAAAGTCCGAAACACACTCCTTAACTTAGTTCAAACGCCGTTCTGCCTCAGTACCCAGTGAATGTTATACACTCACCACTTTACCAGCATTTAGTATTACAATCAGCAGTTAACATATATCCCGACAAAATCAACCTGTAACCAAAATGTATATTATTCAAAGATGCTGTGGAAAAAAAAAACTTATTAGTTTGTGTGGTCAGCACGCCCGTAAACAGATCGCTAGTCTAGGGGATAAATTATTATTTAAAGATATAACAACTCACAAGACATCACACTCTTACTCTATTACAGAATAAGAATCTTAAATACAAAATCCAGATAGACGAGTCCACGTTTGTCGTACTCGTCTTCCTATTCTAAGTTCAAAGACCGGAAACGAGCCCTCATTTGTCGTACTCGTCTTCCTATTCTAAGTTCAAAGACCGGAAACGAGCCCTCATTTGTCGTAGATTTCCGATAGGAGAATTAAGACTAGGTTTGGTCCCTTCTGAATAGGTTTGAATGGGTGATAGACTCAGTGAGAGTTAGTGAAAGGTAATAGAATTTCCACACACGTGAGATGATAGATTTGATATAGTGGCTGTCTCTGAAAGCGAAAAGAATTCTTCTCTCTCTCACCTATCTTCTACAACAGTTGTTACAGCGTCAGACAGACTACACCAATATACATATTACGTATATTTCTATCACTCACAGGCACGCACATACACGTGACGACAGGTAAACACACAGACGTGGGAAAAACTATAACAATGATATATATATTATCTAGAACGAGCTGACCAAACACGATTATTAAGTTCAAGAGCGATTTTATTATCAGGAAAAAATCGGCTCACAACATCAAAGAAAGTACATCAAGGAAAATACATATACACATAGTCATAAAAAATCAAGGAAATGTTGCAAGGATGATAGCCCCGTTATAGTGTTAACTCTAGGTTTAGCCCGGCCCCGTTAAGAGAACAGATGATGGCGCCAGAGTCACAGATACATAGGGTTTGAGTCTAAGAGTTGTCTTTGTTTTATCTCGTAATTATATGCACAGAGTTTGAAACAAATCTGATTTAACCTAAGACAAAAACACAAGAACTCTAGCCTTAGCAACAAATTATGCAGATTGAAAAAAACAAATAGGACAGCAACAGGGTGTCAAAGATATAATAGTGAAAAATATCACTCAAACCAGCGTACACTCATTCATTCCGCCATGGCTTCTCACACTAGTACTCACGACTTTGCTTGCTGCCTCTTGGAACACATTGATTTTAGATTTTCACACAGACTCAAAAAAATGCAGTCTGCTGCCAAGAAGTCCCCAGTTCCAAAAGACCTGTTTAACTTGGAGTCTCCGGGAACGACTACTTGGGTATGCAAATTTGTTCAAATGTCTGATTAAGTCACCTAACAATTATTCCAGGCGCGGGAGTTAACAGAGCACAGTGTCAATAGCGTAGGTTTCTAAAAAAATGATGAATGTCAGGTCGGTGCCTTCCCTCAGTATAGGATTCACTTTAGTCACACCACAGATTTGTCCACAAGATATAATCTAGTCGGGAAATGATTGTTAATATTCACGCCACAAGGCAGCAAATTATATAGAGTTTCTAGAAGAAATTAAGTGCTGGCTCCAAGGTCCAGTATTTATCATTACAGTCTTTGAAAACCCGTTATAGGGATATTAGTATTTCTGTCTAACTTGCACCGTCAGATCAGTGTTACTTGAGAAAACCCACGTGGTTCAAAATAAGGACTGTCTATTTCTTCACAAGTATGGAAACTACTACTAGGTGCTGGTAAAGTTAGGGTCACCCCAAAACTTTCACTGTGTGGAGGAAAAATAACACATATAATATAATACACAGAATCTGAACTGGTTAAAACTTACATTTAAACTTGCAAGCAGAGAGCTTTGCTTATCATTTAAACTTCCCGTGACGTAAGTTATATTTAAAAATCAGCACTCCTCATAAATTAGGAACACGTGCGTATCCCGTCATCATTCATGAGGCTGGATTCTAGAGTTTATACGTTAGTTTAGAAAAATACACTCGACTGAGTATTAGCAGTTAAATTAAATTTATAAATAGCTACAATTGCCGTTATAAGCTAGAAATTTTAATTAGTCTGCTTTCCACTGAATGCTTCCCTAGAAAATATAATAGCCTACCACTTTATTTCTCTTCTGCGCTAAAGAAATAGATTAAAATGAATTTAGCGATTTAACACTTTAACACTCACAAAATCTATATATCTATCATATTAATTACCTCAACCACAGAATTACAGGTAGTCGCACAACTTAAGAATAAAAATGCTGAAAATATTTCTGGAAGTCTAGAAGTTCGACAAATTGCCGAAACAAACTGAGATCTTCGCTAACAGCTATTCTGTTTTTCGAGCGACCTATCTACTGTGGAGTCTATGAGCGAGAATGAAATTAAAGTTTCAAACTTGGCCAATATCTTAAAATCAGACAAAGGGCCGAAACTTATTTCGCCAAGCGAAATTATCTCCCCTACTCCCAACATTTACGTCCGCTTAACGCGTGTCGTAACTGTCACCTACTGACCACGATGTACGCGTGTCAGTTTCAAATCCCAGACAGCCTGACTCCATTGCCCAAGTGAGCGCCGTGTCAGTTTGGGATTTTCCAGCCAAAAGTCTGGATACTGACCGGTGCAGATGTAAAGTATCACACCTCACCGGGACTAATGCCGAGAAGAAGCTCGCGCGCTCGGTGAGAATGTAGACGATTTGCTACGTCCTGTGTTCAGCGAACCGACTTATCACGCCTTATGACGCCCTGCAGCCCTGACATCTACGTAATATCGTCCTAGCGCGATTCTCAGTTTAAGAGAAAGGAAAAAGGTAAAGTTTGCGAATTATATGAAAATAATATTCGCAAAACGAATGGATGAAAAAAATATACAGGAAAAAATGAAGTACAGAGATATTAAAAGAGAGAATTTGGGTGAACGAATAGGAAGAAGATGTAGGAAATTAAATGAATATAAACCCTACGTGACAGTGTGTCCCTGTATTTTTTTTACCATGTGAATTCCAGAACAGAGTTTAGATTGTAAAACTATCGCCTGATTTTTTTTTTTTTTTTTAAATGTATTGTTCCACTTTTCTTCTTTGGTTCTTCTATCAGCGCCACATAAATGATCTTGTGACACTTTTTCAACCATTCTGTTCTGCGCAAACATACATTTATGAAAGTCTGTATCTGTCTGTTTGCCTTTTTCTTGTCTTTCAATTCGAAATTATCGGTTGCCAAATCTGCATTAGTTTTATTTTAGAAAAAAGGTGAGTCGGCATCTCAGACCCTTTTTCCTGCTTTTAGTTTGATGTGTCAAGATCTGTAATGGAGGAAACTCTTCCATCTTGGAAAACTGAGTTGAAGTATCTGGATTATTTGATATAAATAACTTACTGAGTTTTGCTGCATACCCAGCCCTTCTTAGATTAGAGTTACAATTCTTAGCTCCCGTTTCAACCCCGGTAACTCACTTGCATTTGATCATCATCATCATCATCATCATCATCATTATCATCATTTTACTTTTCCCTCACTATGGAGCATGGAGCCACTAATGTCAATAGTCTCCTGGCCGAAATATTTGCATGCTCTTGTGTTGTCTGTAGCAACTTATTTTATATGATGAAGTTAGCAGTCCATGTTTATGTGATGAGGTTTAGTAACAATAAAAACATGGCCTGCACACTGCGTGGCGATAGCAATGGCCAAGCGAGCTTTATTCATCAGCCCTGAAAATCCCCCCCCCCCCCCCCCCCCCCCCCCCCCCCCCCCCCCCCCCCCCCCCCCCCCCCCCCCCCCCCCCCCCCCCTTCCGGCGGACCTAAGCAATGGGAATAACGCCGAAGCGCTAGTTTAAAAAAAGATTTAGATGAGGTTATCAGCATCATGCAGAATCTCATATAGGTCACCTTGAGCGTCATACCTGATGGAGTAGTTGTCGTATTCTTTCTTTACCTTATCAGAGACAGGTAGGAACAACACAGGGATTACGATTGATGACTTGTTGATATTGTGGTTTTTTGTTTTTTTATTTCTAAGTTTTTGTGATAGAAAGGTCGAGTGTCGACCTTCCTATCACATGTCCACAGAATGGTGTAGGTGGCATCATAGCCAACCTTCTTATTTCGCCTTATACGACATTCCTGGTAGATTACGATGTTAATGATTTTCACTCCACCTTGGGTCCGGGTAACACACGGAAATTAATTGCATGACCTAAACTGGTTTCTTAAAGATAGGTCACTCTAGGTCTTAGCACATCTTACGGGTAGTACCCATTTTTATTTTTATCTCATGTCTCCTAATCAGCTCTCTCTGTCTTTACGTGCCACGACGAAGACCTTGTCGCCGCAACGATGGCAATTTTCTTTGTATTTTGTCTGGGTAAAACGAATCACCTTATTTCGATTTTTTTTCTCCTTATTCATCCACCCCTTAGAAAAACATAGTATAATCTCTACCTACCCAACAAACTGATGTTGATGTTGTCCTTGAACCCCTGCCTGATAAAGACAGTGATGTTAACAATGTTCGCCCCTGTTCCAAACAAACTAGTTAACCCGCACATGATGAAAAATACAGCGATCTGAAAAGCTTCCCTGAGCTCATTACTGACAGGATCAACACTGAGGGACTGCAAGTCGCTTAAGATTTCCAATTTTATGGACATATCTGTATTCGCTGTCTCCCTTTCAAAATACGTATCGGGCGATCTCGATTCAGACGCAGTCATAGACATTGTTAAATAAATTACTTTTACCGTATGTGTACGATTCGATTCTTATCTCGATATAATTTTTTTTTTCAGTGCGGCTTTTTATAAAATAGAAATTCTTCCACTCATTATTTTTAAAAGTTATTCGAAATCTTTTGAAAATGTTTGATTCTTGTAAAATTTAAAAATGGTCCTGCAACTGAATTAGCTTGGCCATAACTTCTGTCTCTCTTAAGACACTATGAAGAAATAGATCATACACTAGTATTAATCGTTGCTAATTCCAACATACTCGTTAACACAACACCACAAGTAGAATTATAACTTAATAACAGTCGTACGCCTCATGTCAGTTCTGGCATCTGGGTTTTGGATAATTAAATAAATTTAAATGTCTGGTGTTATATTTCCTGTTCAAATTTTTTACACGGATCAATAAAAGGAGTTTTTTTCCCCTCCGGTCCGAATCACCTGAAAGTTATGATTATATGGAATTATATATTAAATACGCCTGTGCTACGGTGTGCAATTATATTTGTAGTCAAAGAATATTAACCCATGTCAGTCTATTGTTTTCCAGGATTATCTCTCTTTTGAGCTTTCCATTTGTGTTATTTTGCCCGACATTGTAGCAGAAATTGTAAGTAATCACAATTATTTAATTCAAAGAGTTGACAAAATGATGCTTCCCCTTCTTATCCACACATCTTTAAAGTGGAGTCGGAGTCATTTAAAAAGCGCCAGGTCTCTGACTCAAAATGTTATGCCATATGACTGGTAACAGACTAGTCGGGAGTCAGACTTCTAACATTTATGGAGTCAAAGTCGGAAAATGTGTTGGTCTACTCCAAACCCTGGTCGTATGTTAGGTAGAGTAAGCTATGTATAATGTCTTTTTAGTTTAACGTGAACAGTCATTTGAGTGATTATATAGACAGTTTGCAGTTAAGTTAAAAAAAAAAAAAAAAAAATTTTCGTTCATTCATTATCAACCAGCTCCGGCAGGAGCATAGGCCTACAAAACGTTATGTAACTTGTTCATGTCATGTGCCGTATGTTCAAGTTCTGTCCATATATTGGTGGTCGGAGTGGCAGAGAGGTATGGCGTCTGCCTCTAATTTTTAAGGTACCGGGTTCGCTCCCAGTTGGGGAAATATAATTGATGGAAACATTTTTTTCAGAACCAGTGGCCAAAAGTCAAGAGTAACTGATGTGGGTCTTCAAAGGTGTCTACCGTTGCACAAGATTTACTCTTGGCAGAGTTGTAGGCAAAAGGATAATGTTGCTTCTACCTCCAGAGAGTTTTCACAAGATATTCAGAAAAGCGAGAACAATGCTGCATTGGCTGTTAACTCTAGTATCTGCCATCAACTTTTGTGGGGGAAAAAAGGTAAAGGATCCCGTTACCCGCATATTGAGGCATATTGGGAATATGGTGTGAGGCCCATATTTTCTTAACCATCGGCACACTAGGAGTGATGTGGTCATCCTCACGCCGGCAACCTTAACCTTCCAAGAGTTGCTCTGGTACCCAATTCATGAGGCTGTGTCGACCCCGGAGCCGTTTGCGGTCTAAAACTCCCAACTCAACTGGGGATCGAACCATGGACCACCGAGCTAGGAAGCCAGTGCACTAACCACTATGCTACTGCAACTTTTGTGAAGGATTATGTAATATAATTTTAGCTCGTACAAGCCCCCATCTGAGTTAATTCAGCGAATTTCCTCATTATTATATAGCTCAGCTTACGTGTATTTAAGAAATTGTCTGAGATATACGGATGTAGTACATTCAAAATGATTAAATCAACTTTAGATTTGTCTTTATACAAGTAACACATTTTTTTTTTCGTACGCCCGCTAATACTCGAGGCGAAATTTCAGGTTATTATTTATGTCTAACCTGAGACTGATTTTACGTGAGTATCCCTTTTTTCTTGCACAGACACAGGTGTCCCTCGCCATTCACGCAGATACTCGCCGATTTTGGAGGTACCCATTTGAGCTGGGTCGGCTCAGGAGCCGCCAGTCCCTGGTCGACGACACTCCTTCAAATGGCTCGCCAGGTCTCGTGTTAATCCAGTCCAAATCCCGGTCGACGAAAAATCCTCAAATGCCCTCGCCCGAGTTTGATCCTGGATCACCCGGTCGCCAGCGCGGTGTGGTAACCACTACGCTAGTGCGGCCCCCCAAGTAACACATTTAGAAATCAATTATGTTTTAACAGTTAAAAAAATTAATAATTATTTAACAAAAATGCTCATCATAAGTGATGTTATGGAGATTTGGGTAAGTGTTCGCTTGGCAGCTTTTATGTTTCTACTTAGCTGCAAATGAATTTGTCTGTTCTGCTCCAGCTGATGTTTGGGTCTTTGCAGATGGAGGACTGGATCACCCACGTCCCTGGTCAATGTTGTAGGGTGCAGCACGTTCCCAGAAGCGTCGGGGAGTGTCTACGAAGTTGGTGTGGTAAAGTGGGATGATATAAATATTTATAGGGGACTTAGTGTACTGACTGAGATCAGCTGTGAAGGTATCTGTATCTAATAAGTGTGGTGTATTACAGATGACCTTACTTTGCTACCACATTTAGACCTCAGTCAGACATATTCTGGAATATTGTGATGACTACGTTGAATGTCTAGGGTTATGATAGTGATGAAGTGTATGTTCACAACAACCAACAGACAGATAAACAATTTAATTTAATCCACAATACTTTACAACACTGTGACACTCACATACGTAGAACACTCTATAAGACTATCTTAATAAGTCAAGTGTTAACTTTTAAAATATGTATTAATTCCTTTCAATAATAGATATCCTGATTCAACTACAAAGTGAACCAGGAATCACAATCAAATGTAATCACAAGTTGTATGTACACAATTTATAGATAGGATCTTTGTATTGACATATATTATTATTACAATATGTGTGTAAGTTGTGATGTAGTACTATGAGGTAATACTGGCTTTTCAAGCTAGGTTGTTGTTTGTCATCATGACTTCATGTGTTTGTTTCTGGTGGAAATAATATTGGAAAGGTTCACAGTTTCTTTTATTTGAAACAAATAATTGTCCCTCTTGATTTAATGTACAGTCAATTTTAGAGGGGGGTATACACAAGATTGAGCTGCTCTGGCCAACGAAATCTTAACTTCTGTGTGGGCGGCAGGCAAACTGACTCCTCTGCTCGCTTGCTTCACCGTTTTCTTGAGAAACAACACTGGTCGATATCTTGACCAAGGAGTATGCTACTAGCCTCTGGATTCAGCACAACTCAGACCAGGTGCTGCTTTAATACTTCAGTACCACGGTCCCTGAAACAAGAAGGTTGTACCTCCTACTTCAGAACTAATTTATAATCTATTTCCACACTGAAGCACAATACATAACAAACACAGAGTTCAGCGCGGTAGGCCAACTGCTAGCTTCTCATGAAACAATATACACCAGTATTCCTCTCCCTAATGGTTACAACGCCTCTGCAATTCCAGCATTATTTCCTTCTATTCAATACGATAGGTGTCATAGTACTATTTGGCAATCCCATGCAGTTATACTCCTCTCCGACAAGTTTTGTTCAGGGTGGAGCAATATCTAGGCTTTGCCTCATGTTTGTTACTGAACCACACACATACAGACATAAATTATCAATTCACATTCAATTTTCATCTAATAGAGATCAAATATGTCTAGCTTACCACAATTCAAGGAAATATTAAACAAGTACGTTGACTGGCGATGAGTTATGGCACAATTCCGATCTGCCTCTGTCCCAGGCTTTTATTAGAAAAATATGAGCTGGTTCTCAACGCACTTGCTTCTACAAAGTTTATTTTCAAAAAATGGCCCTGAACAGACGCTCCTAATTTACTATATTAAATGGTCTAGCCAATGAGACTATGTTTACAAAAGCCTTTGAAAAAAAGTACCCTTCCTACCGTTTCCATTAACAACCAAAAATAGTATTAGCTGTCGACTAATCATGTTTCGCCTTACATATTATTCTAGCCAATCAAATCGGATCTAACGTGGTGGCCTCATTTCCTCTAAAGCAGTGTCCAAACACGTCATTATGAGCAAATATGATCCTGTGTTGTCAGACAACACCACTATAGTATTTTGGCTATAATTTGTTAATTATTAGACTATTTGCTTAACACCTAACATATTCTTTGTCAGCAAGTCCTAAGGCACCCAAATATATAAGTTTAATGGAGCTAAGTGGCTGCGTTCAAAATATGTATTTTCTTCTACCACCCGTTCACTCCTATACGATGGGATGTCTTCTGTACTGTCAGGCTAATGTCAGGATTTCAGACATAAAACAGTATTGTGTCGTGTTTCCTAATAAGCATTAAACATGTTTTTTAAAACCTTACCTCGTATTGGTAGTGTTTTTTTGTCACTGTTTATTTGAAAAAAAACAAGCCTGCATGCCTTTCGCGTGGGGTGGCATTAATTTTATATCGCGAGACGACGTGGTAGTATTGCATGCGTTCCTCCGTACATCTCTCTCTCTCTCTCTCTCTCTTCTAAGCCCGTCTGTCTTTTAGTTTACGTAGTGCATAAAATGACATTAATGTAATATTAATCTAGGTCATTACGCAGTGTGTCTATCTCAAGGTTTTCTAAGAAACACAGTACCAGTTTTATTTTTAGAAACCCGTGTATTTGATGCAGTAGGCTTTACTAGCAAACGTGAAAGCGTTACAATTATGCAGACGAAGTAGAAAAAGGGGATTTCTTGTTTAACTAGTATGACGTTCTATGACACAGGCGTACGCTATTGTGACCGCACTGTTCTTTTACCATTCTTCTTTCCTTTTATTGAATTAATTCGTTAGGCTTTACATTTACTTTTTAATTTAGATATGTGGATTTAGAATTTCACGACAGTTGGTCCCACTTCTCTAAAACCCGTCTGATGATGGTGTCTTGCGTCAACTTCAGGCCACTTATACCCGCTCTTGTTCCAGAGATCGTACCCTCAACTGGTACCGCCAACTAGTGTCACAAAAGAAGAGAAACAAATACCCTCTGAGTATTGATTTTCCCGACACATACTTATGTGCCCCCCCTCCCTTCTCCCCCTCCCTTCCCCCCCCCCCCAAATTTCATTTCACCATTCCATCTACCTCAGATATTTTACCCTCACTGAGAATTAATATTAATCCGCTTTAGCGGAAAAACATTCATTTCATTTAAATTGAGTAAGAATATTTAACGACCCGATAACTACTTTTAATCAAGTATTTTTATTTGCCTTGGTTCTGTTTACTGTTGGGGGCAGAAGAGCCCTATACTGTCAACTTATTTTTCTGAGTTCGCTAATTCTACTGCAGTTGGTAGATGTTCTTGTTCTCTTAAACTGATCTATCTCTGATGGGAAGAGAAATAACGAAATGACGCATCAATGCCCCATTGCAGTTCTTACCCCAAGTAGTCCAGTAACTTCATGAAGACTTCTACATTTCATGACTTCATATGTTTTCTTCACTGGGTTAATGATCTTCATGGGTACTACATACTGCTTCTACAATCTTAAACGTGATTCTCTGTTAATAATATCGAATTCGTTTTTATTGTACCCAAATCATGTGTAAAGTGCCGAGTTCAGTTCCAAGCGTTGTTCAGATATTATGCTCAGTGAGTCTGTATGATCTGTACAGCATCTGTTATCTAAATAAAACCTGCAAATCAAGTCAGCTATCCAATCAAAGTAATGTGGAAGGTCATACCAAACAGATTAACTCCACCATTAGATCCTGAAGAAGAAACTGGTTTTGGAATGGGTAGAAGTATTACTTATATGAAATTAAACCTAAGAATATTGTGTGAGATGTATACAACAACATCAGCAAAATCTGTATCACGTCTTTGTAGACTTAATGGGAGGAGCTTTACTGAAATGCTATTTTTATAAATATATGTAGCAATTCAATACAAATAAAATGGGTTTACTTACAGTTCTAAAAGCTGTGCATGCCAACTATTGGTTGCCATGGAAATGGCGGCCATGTTGTATTTTAATCCTATATTTCAATTCACAAAGGCTTTTTTATTTGTCGAATTGATATATTTAGTAGATCCTGAGAAATAAAACTTTAAATTTAGTATAAAAAAATAGTAACACATTTTTCAGAATTTTACATCATTTCCAATAAATAACAGGGACCTAAGACGCGTCAACAGTGAGAAATGCAGTTAGCTACCCATAGCTAGACTGCTTGCGTCAGGGTCAGCGAACCAGTGCTGACCAAGACCCTACGCCACCTCCAAGTGGTGGTCCTGGAAACAGGCTGCATCACTGCAGTCTGGCTGAGTGAGTAGGGATCGAAGAGGGAAGGCTAACCCGGTCCCAAAAATGCGTGCTGAAGTCGGATGTGTCGGCCGAAAGGCGCAAATATCGCAGCTCGCTGTAAACGGACACAACGCAATCAACGTCCTTTTCAGGGCGAACGAAGAAGAAGAAGAAGAAGAAACCTGCTTGTTCATTAAGTTTTATGTCTTTGGCTTCATGTATTCACTCAAGGACATTCCTGTTTAATATTATCCGTGGCGCTGATAGCAATTTTATTCCAATTTAATTTGTGCGCTCCTTCTATCTCCATTCTTCAGCAGCTTGACCAGATGTCCTTGTTTCTATTCTGCTGGTATTTTTTCTTTCTCCTAGATTTTACAGAGTAAGTTGAATGGTATTTGTGCTGAGGTGTCAATGTTTGCTTTGATGGCCCCCACTGAAATGCTGGAATACATTGTGAGCCAGTAACTTTTCACCTGTTAAAAGTTTTGTATTTGTCTATTTTTCTTTCAGTTTAGGTTTATCACCTTTATTTTTGCTGCCTGGAAGTTTTGAGGACTTAGTGGAGCTAGTCTATATTTAAAAATTTACGAAATAATCCATCCATTACATCTTGTGTTTTCGTACATTACTAATCAATTGTTTTTTTTTTTTTTTTTGTCATTGCTGTTCTTGATGGAAGCCGTTTTATTGTCTGCATTTCACTGTTAACTTCTCTGTTTGGCTGTACAGGTTCATTATGTTTCTTCAGTACATTTAGTCTTGTCACTTCTGATGCTTCTTCTTACTTACTATATCTGCTTCCATCAGTAGTTAAAGATCTCGGCTTTAATACTTCTAGTTTTGCTTCTGTTGAAATCTGCCTTCATACTGTTTCTTTCCTTTATCTTATGGATTGTTTTGTTGTTATTTATGCTTGTGGTCTTTTTTTCCCCCTAGAAATTCTCTTATGCTTTTTTCCACACATTTTATGCCTGTAGCCTGTGGTCGTCTGCACTTGCTCCATCTTCTAATTATTGAAACCATCAGTGCTTAATTGACATTGCACTCTTAAATTTTTTATTTCGTACATTGATTTATAAGGTATCCTGCACGAAGCTGTTGTCAGTACCTATGTGTTTTTGTATGTTTCATGACTTTTATCTTTATACTGGTTAACAGAAGATGGTGATCTCACGCTACATCTACTTCTCTGTGTAATATTACACCATGTAATGATCCATAAATCGAGTTTATGCCTATGTGATCAATCTGATTTTCTGCCCTGTGTTCTGGTGTATGCGATTAATCTGATTTTCTGTCCTGTGTTCTGGTGTAAGTGGTCAATCTGATTTTCTTTCCTGTGTTCTAGTGATATCCATGTGATATCATGTGAAAACACGATTCCTCCTATAGCAAGTTGATATGAAGCACAGATGTTTGTGAATAGTTCATTTTCTTGGTTTCCCAGGATCTCTGCAAATTTGCTATTCTCTGTTCCTATCTTTGCATTTAGGCCATCCTTCAAGATTGTAATGTCTGCAGTTCTCTTTTGTCCAATGATATGTTGAAGCCTGGTGTAAAAATCGTCTTTTAATGACTCCTCTTTGTCATTAGTTGGTGCATAACATTTTATTCAAGCATTTGCCTGTCAACTCCCCAAAGTGCGTATGCATTTAAACATCGTATACCCAGTATAATGTCTCTTACAATCAGCGCAAGGTCTTTCCATTTCTTGCTCATTAATTCTATGTTTATTGTCTACAGTTCTATTTTCCACGAGTTTTTTTGTGTTTTTTTTTTTGTTTTTTGTAGGGGGAGGGGTAGTCTTGCTGCATCCATCTTACTGTTGGGAGCTGCTATGCGATATGTGATTAACGGTAATTATCAATTGATTGTCGTTTTTCGCACAGAGTAGCACTTCCATCATTACATGGTTGTATGAGATCAATTTTTATGGTCATGATGTGCGGGGTAACCGAGAAACCCAAGGGAAGAATTCTAAAAGTCACTTGATGGTGAGCAATAGGTGTGGATCAGTCTGTGTGATAGTATACAGTGTATCTTCTTATGTTAAGGTCAAGATGTTCCAGTTTATTACCAGTAAGTGCCAGAGGCCACAGAGCCTATATGTTCATTAAAAGTGTTGAGGCTATGTGGTCATGTGTTAGTCTTAAAATAACTATTTGGCTTCATGTCAGTCTTTATAATAACTATTTGGCTTTATGTTAGTCTTTATAATAACTATTTGGCTTTATGATAGTTTTTATAATAACTATTTGGCGTTATGATAGTCTTTATTAAAAATATCTTGCTCTATGTTAGTCTTTATAATAACTACCTAGCGTTATGTTAGTCCTTATAATAACTATTTGGCTGTATGTTAGTCTTTATAATAACTATTTGGCTTTACGTTAGTTTTGATAACTATTTTGCTTTATTTTAGTCTTTATAATAACTATTTGGCTTTATATTAGTCATTACAATAACTTTGGCTTTATATTACTCTTTATAATTGTCCCGAGTGGCGAAGAGAGTCTATCTGAGACAAGAACAAACTCTGAGTGAGGAGTAGAAAATGGAGGAAACTCTGAAATAGCAAATGTGAATGTTGAGTGGAAGTGTGAAAGTCAGGCGTACAAAGATGAGAAACACTCTTTTACCATGCCACTCGGACTTATTTAAATGTCAACCCCACTCACCTTCTCTTTCTCACCTATCAACAAATTAATAGATATACGAAGTAAGGGATTGATACTGTTACGATTAAAATTCATAACAGGAGTGATGTATTTAGTTTAGCTCAGTGGGACTCTGTGTTTGTTTATGTTTACACGGGTCTCTGAAAAAGATAGGTGAGTTACGCTAAGCCGTCATGCTTGGCGGGGCCTCGTGGGACAGGTGTCTAGTGGGAGAAAGGAGAGCGATGGTGTATTCTCAAAGCGAGTGGACGTGTGTTGTTTTGAGCTCCGAAAATGTATAGGATTTTAATGATATGTGTCTACATGTTACCATTTTCTGTACCACAAGATCTTGAGTGAGGGGTACGAGATTTATGCACGAGAAAAGGACGTAGATATTTCTCTGAACTGTTTAAAACATAATATGGAAAAACTGTCGGGGAAAGTGTTGCTAGTTTCTGACGCTGCAGGACTATACAGATGACGATATTCATATATTATGCCATATGCTATAATGACTTTAAGTTGACACTGGTGGAGTTGTGCTTATGTTAATAAACGTTTGTTTAACTGTCCACTCTGCTTTTGTGGTGACGTAAATATTTTCAAGTTGAATGGCTGTGAGCGATGTCTATCAGTAGCACCCCTAATATGTACCTGGCCAGAGTAACCAGTCGTTACTAAAAGAGACATCATATTTTACAAAAGACTCGCTACAGCTAAATGGGGGCCAAGCTATAGAAGAATAAGGGCCTAAAGCCGAAGTTTCCTGAATCAGATATTGAATAGTTATATCAGGAGTATTTTTTTCAAGTCGTGGGACTACGATTTCGGGCAGTACAGTATTTTTCAAGATGGAGATGTGGATTGGCTGAAGGCTGCATTACTAAACGTCACCTGCTCTATACGAAGTGTATTTATCGTTCTGAGAGAAAGAGGCGTCAACAAGGAGGATTTATTTTCTGGGCACACAGATAAGTTCATTAAAAGTTACATACAGCGTGTGATGCTGAAAATCTTGTTTGCCAGAGTTCTTCTTTTTTCTATGTTCTATGTATTTTCGTGTATATATGTTTGTGTAATAGGTTGGAAGGGAACTTTGAGTTTATCATACCTCTATGGACGGTCGTATATTCAAAGTCGTTCTGTAGGTTTATGCATCTGATTTTTTCTAATTAAGGGGCTGGCATACATAGCTGAGAGTTTACTGCCTTAATTGAATTAACCAGATTCATTATTTGTCTAGTTGTGAGGTCCTGTTATTTGTCAAGTTAAGAGGAATTTTATTTAGTTTTTTCTCCATTATTGTTTGTGAAATTGTTGGTCTAACCTTGATATCCCTTGGTTACTAGATGTCATATATGTTGTGAAATCGAGCTTGTCTTATCGTAAGTGTGATAGAGCTATTTTTTTTCATTTGGTCTACAATTCATACATTTCTGTCTTGGTTCTTCATTTGTATTATCTTGTTTTGGCTCTGTTCACTGTATTCTGTCATCTTGTTAGTATTTAGTTTTTTTCGCTCCTATTATAACATCTATTATTACATGCAATTGGTTGATTCTGAGTGGTAAAATAATTGTTGCTATTATTGCTCACATAATTTTGATAGAATATTTGTTGGATTATTGGACTATTTGTAGTCTCAATAAGAGTAAATTATGGCTACCTTGGAGGATTTGATTAAGGCTGGAAAAGATTTTGGAATGCAGGGTGAAGCTTTAAAAGAGTTTGCATTAAAAAGGCTAGAAGAAAATGAACTCAGAGATCAAAGACAATTAGAGAGAGATAAGAGAAGGAGATAAGATGAATTGGCTCTGGAAGAAAAAAAGGTTGGCCTATGCTAAGGCTGAATTAAAAGCACAACAGGAGCTTGAAAAGAAGAAATTAGATCTATACTCAGGACTTGAGAATGGCAGAACTTGAGTTGGAGAGATTGAAACTTCAACAACCACAGGTTAATCCAGTGAATGGTGAAGCTGGAAAAAAAGACCATGCTTCCACTTTTAAGCTTAATTTTCCAAAATTTAACTCAAATATAGACGATATTTTCATGTTTTTTTTAAACAGATATGAGACATGTTGTCAAGAGTTTAAGATTGATAAACTACATGTTCTAGCAGAATGATGAGTTTGTTAGTGGGCGAAGCTCTTACTGCAGTCTGCACAATGGATGATCAGAGTCGAATGATTATGAAGCTGTAAAAGCC
>JAMPIV010006854.1:0-64027 GCA_024509875.1 Oreohelix idahoensis
TTGTAATGTTTTCTGATTGATCAATTCTCTGATTGTCCGGTTGTTCCTCTGATTGGGTCAAATGTCTCAGATTGGTCCAGTGCTTGCTTTCTTATCGGAAGGTAGTCAAACAAAACATTGTTGTCGTTTTTCTTTTATTTTGAGCCGTGGTAGCGCAGTGGTTAGTGCACTGGCTTCCTAGCTCGGTGGTCCGTGGTTCGATCCCCAGTTGAGGTGGAATTTTTTTAGACTGCAAATGGCTCCGGGGTCCACCCAGCCTCTTGAATTGGGTACCAGAGTAAATCTGGGACGGTTAAAGGCGGCTGGCATGATGCTGACCACATCACCCCTAGTGTGTCGATGGTCGAGAGGATATCGGCCTAACGCCATATTCCAAATATGCCTCAATGGGTTTGTAAACGGATCATTCCTTTTTCATACGGGACATAATTACTGGATTCATGGTTAAATATAAAATACGACCACTGTTTCTATCATGCATGTTGTAGATTAACGAAAGTTGGGTTTTTTTTTTTTCTTAACCAGCGACACTTGGGCTTTCAGCCCTTCGGCCCAATGACATGTCATTGCGAGGCTGGGGAGCCTGTGGTCTTTCCTTCCAACTTTCCTTCCCATCCACAGAGAATTTATCTCAGGAGCCGTTAAGGTTATTCAGTTAAAATCCCGCTCGATGACACTCCTTCAAATACCAACGCCCGGGCTTGAACCTTGAACACCTGATCGCCAGCGCAATGTGGTAACCATTACACTAGCGCGGCTCCCAAAGTTGGGTTTAAGGCGGGTAACCTTACCTGCAAAAAAAAGTATAAGAAGTACAGACAATGAGACAAAAGCGAACCGTAGTAAAGAAGATCTTGGCGGTTTAGGGGAATCAAGACGAAAATAAAAAAAAACAGATCTAAAAACCTAGAGACTCTGAAACAAGAAGAAACCAGATCTTAGAGAGACCCGGAACTGACAGAGACCTAGAACTTAGAAAGACTCAAACCTAAAAGACCAAGAAATGAGAGAGAAACAGGAGGCCAAGAACCGACATAGATATATGACCTAAAGATCAAGACCCTATTCGTTCGTATTAGAACCGAGAGTGACACTGAGCCTGGAGTGACACTGGGCTTGGGGAGACCCAGAATCGAAAGAACCAGAACTCAGACACAAGAAAGCTGGAGACCCAAAACCTAATGGAAAGAGACAATGGAGACCTGGAGAATCACAAAATTGAGAGACCCAAACTGAAGCACCCAGGATGTGGAAACCCAGATACTTAACGACCTTGAATCTAGAACCAAGAGAGAACCAGATAGAAGAGTTACAACGCCGAGAGAAAACCAGACACGTGACAGACCCCACAACTGAGAAGACTCAGATGGGATCGGATAGAGACTTTGTTTTCCTTCTCTACTTTACGCACCTCCATTGTTGACGAACTGATGATGATGTGTCATTTCTGACTTTCCTTCAGACTTATATTTTTCTTACTTTTATGCCGCGCTGTTAGCATCTTACGCTTTACTGGTTTGCATAAAATTGTCCAAATTCTCCAATTTTCGCAGCTCTTAAAAATCGATCACCCGTCTGCATACAAATATTTCTTCTTTTTTTTTCAGTTTCTTTACAAAAAAATTTGTCATTTTTAAAGTTTACTTGTATCTATCTTTGGTGCCGTTCTTTCCTTTTGCATAACCCTCCCCATTTGTTTTCTAAGTACTTTTGTCATTCTGTATTACTTTTGTTGTCATTCTGTATACTTTTGTTGTCATTCTGTAATACTTTTGTTGTCATTCTGTATTATTTTTGTTGCCATTGTGTATACTTTTGTTGTCATTCTGTATTACTTTTGTTGTCATTCTGTATTATATTTGTTGTCATCCTGTATTACTTATATGGTCATTTTGTATTACTTTTGTAGTCATTCTGTACTACTTTTGTTGTCATTCTGTATTACCGTCGTTGCCATCCTGTATTACTTATGTAGTAATTTTGTATTACTTTTGTAGTCACCGTGTATTACTTTTGTTGTCCTCCTGTATTAATTTTGTTGTCATTCTGTATTACATATTTAGCCATTCTGTATTACTATTGTAGGTTTTCTGTATTACTTTTGTTGTCATTCTGTATTACTTTTGTAGTCATTCTGCATTACTTTTGTCGTCATCCTGTATTACTTTTGTAGTCAGTTTGTATTAATGTTGCTGTCATTCTGTATTACTTTTGTAGTCATTCTGCATTACTTTTGTCGTCATCCTGTATCACTTTTGTTGTCCTCCTGTATTAATTTTGTTGTCATTCTGTATTCGTTAAGTAGGCGTTCTATATTACTTTTGTTGTCATCCTATATTACTATTGTAGATTTTCTGTATTACTTTTGTTGTCATTCTGTATTACTTTTGTAGTCATTCTGCATTACTTTTGTAGTCAGTTTGTATTAATGTTGCTGTCATTCTGTATTACTTTTGTTCTTATTTCATGGATGTTATCTAAATCCTTCACTCGATCAAAACATCGTACTTCTAAACATTGTGTAGGTCATTTTCTTTCACCACAACTTCGCACGACGTAATAAACAGATAGTATAAATGATAACCATCATCATCCATACGTTTTAGCTGACACATGGAGCATGGGTCAGCTACAAAAACTTGCCAAGCCCTCATGTACTGTGAACCACTCTAGGTTGTCCCATATCTTGTTTACTCTGCCTCCAGTTCTCTTCTCTGTGTGTTTTTGTCTGCCTTTATTTTTCATAGGCTGGGATTCCGAAAAACTGACCATCTTTAATGTCCTCAAGTGGCTATCTTTAATGTCCTCAAGTGGCTATCTTTAATGTCCTCAAGTGGCTATCTTTAATGTCCTCATGTGGCTATCTTTAATGTCCTCAAGTGGCTATCTTTAATGTCATCAAGTGGCTATCTTTAATGTCCTCAAGTGGCTATCTTTAATGTCATCAAGTGGCTATCTTTAATGTCCTCAAGTGGCTATCTTTAATGTCCTCAAGTGGCTAACACAATGCGCATTTCTGTCAAATGATCATCTTACCATAAAGTATGATACAAGCCTGTCCTGTCTTTTCTGCCCGTGTGAAAATATTTCGCTCTCTTCCAGTGAGCTGTATGTTCCATTTAATTTCCATCAAAGTGTATTTGCGCGAGACATGTTTGCTAATAGAAAAAGCTGTAAAATGACATAAGAGTAGACATTTTCATTATCAGATGTCGATCCGTTCGGTTCGGTGAGCTTTTTTGGGCTTCATGGATTCTAAAGTAAGGGTGTTGGTGTTGATAATAAGTTCGAATGAGTGATGACACAAAGTGGAATAATGCTGTGTGTATTTTGCCTTTTTTTTTAAACACGACATCTCTGTTTTCTTCTTCGTCGTAAGCTCTCATATAACCACATAAGTGTCTTTCACAACGGTTGGAGGTCCTTATTAGTCTTCTCTCATTGGAGTACATGTTTTTCTTGGAAGAAATTAGTAAAGACCAGGTTATTAGTCTGCTCCACTCGTACATTCGACGTTCATGTAAGACTGCCTACTGTTTGACTCTCATACTCCCGTAGTCACTTATCGATGTGTTTTTAATTTCTTTATCCAGTTTTTTCTGGTACAGACTGTCACGGGTTGCCTTCCCCTGCTCTGCAATGATGGTCCAATAATGGTCAAAACCTAGAGTATCTAATGTGGATCTTCAAAGATATCTACCTTTGCACAAGATTACTCTCGGCAGAGATGCAGATAGAAGGATGATGATGCTTGTAGAGGGAGTCTTCACAATATATTTAAGAAGTCAAGAACAATGCTAAATGTGTCTTAGCAATGTTAACATTTATCTGCTCGCCGCCTTTTGTGAAGAGGTATTATAATACTTTATATATAAAGTAATTTAGCTCGTACATGCTCTCAATTTAATTAACATTAACATTCTTCTTAT
Source organism: Oreohelix idahoensis (assembly GCA_024509875.1). Classification (NCBI taxonomy): domain Eukaryota; kingdom Metazoa; phylum Mollusca; class Gastropoda; order Stylommatophora; family Oreohelicidae; genus Oreohelix; species Oreohelix idahoensis. Next base: position 3,930 of record JAMPIV010006854.1, read on the forward strand.
TGGCGTTATATATATATATATATATATATATATATATATATATATATATATATATATATATATATATATATATATATGATAGGAAACTCTTTACAGAGCGATACAACAGGAAGCAATCTGATCATCAGAAGAAGTCCCCCCGTCCGACAAGTGTTTCGGCCCTATATACTCCTTTACACTCTAAGGGGGGCGGGCCCACTTGGGTCATGACTCCCAAGCGTCTCAGCTTCCTGTTGTCTTGCATCGAAAATGAACCCATTTCACTTATGGTAGCAACTTTAAGTTCCACATCTCCGCCAGCCGTGGAGGCAATTGTGAAAGTAACAAGGAGAAGACAAATTATTCCGTTCGTTCCGTCGCAAACACTGAGACACCAGCGCGAAGTCAACGAGTCGCCACTGCGCGTTCCCACTGGACTTTTGATACTGACACCCCTTATAGTATACACCGCTTGTCGCCCCTGAGTCGCAGCCCGTTCACTAGTCCACCACAAACCTCAGCGTATTGTGGACTTAGAAAAATTCCTGGTGTTTTCTGTACCGCAGCGTTTATTGTTACGATCTCCATTCCCCATTGCGGTTGTTCCACAGCCAGCCTGACGCCTTTTCGGCAGTTTCACTAAGCCTCTTCAGGGCCCTTGTTCTCGACTGTCCCCTCAGCCCCAACAGTTTCAATAGATCATACACTGATGCAGCCACAAGCCCTCTTGCGCCCACTTCAACAGCCATGACCCTTGCAGTGAACCCATCGTGTCTCAGATCCGCGGCCAGATCACTATACTTGGCCGCTTTGAATGAATGTTGCTCATCTAATCTGGATTCAAATGGCACTGTCAGTTCAATCAGTATGACCTGAAGCGTTGCTGCAGAATGAAGCACTATATCCAGCCGTCTCCGCGATTTTCTGATACTCTCTGGATATGCCCCTCGTCCAGGTAGGTCTACCGCCATCTCCCAATCATTTGCACAATCAAGAAGAGATGGTAAACTGCTACCAGGTTTATTCGGTTTGGGGTGTGCTGACTTTCCTGCCCTCAGAAAGTATGTGTTTGCGGTGTCTGGCCGGACTTTGCTATTCGCCTTCATTCTTGCCAGATCTATTGTCGCAGCAAGCTCATTTAGCACTTTGTTATGGCGCCAAGTGTATCGCCCTTGCCCTAATGACACCTTACACGCTGAGAGCACGTGTTCAAGTGTCTGCCTCCCCTGGCACAGGGGGCACTGCTCATCATCCGACTTTCCCCCATTTCACAAGGTTGGTGGCCGACGGCAGCAGGTCATACAGTGATCTGACAACGAAGCTGAGCCTAAGAGGTGCCATATGCCATATATCATTCCATGTCAAGGACCTCTGCAGGGCTCCTTCCCATGTAGTCCATTGGCCTTGTTGGACCTGCTGCACTGCTTTTTGCAACCTCTTATCATTCTCAGCTTCTCGTATCTCCTGAACTACCATGTCTCTGCGCTCCCTGCTTGATGCCTTGGACCACCAGCGGATGTCTCCATGACCAAATCCCCGTCTATTCGTTTGTGTGTATCCGATTACCTCCCTCAGTTTGAGTGACTCTTGGGCAGCATCAACAGCTTCTTCCACTTTCCACTTCCTTCCCGTTTTCAGTGTGGGCTGAATGGACTTAACCACGTCATCAGCTGACTCGCGTAGCATCATTGCAAGCCTTGCCTTTCCAACTTTGTACTCTTCAACAACTGACTTGAAAGGAAGCAGAAGTTTTGACTTTTTGCAGTACAGTGCTACATCTGACAGACCTGGTGGTACTCCTAGCCATTTTCTCATGAACTTGTTGACCTTCTTCTCTATGGCTTCCACTGTACTTGTGCTTATTTCATATATAAGCAGTGGCCACAGCAACTTTGGTATCAACATGAACTGGAGGCACCACAGTTTGAACTTCCCCAGGAGTCTGCTTTGGTCTATGATCTGTAGCCCTCTGTCTGCCATTTCTATTGTCTGTTGCACTGCCTTTGAGTCTTTTAATGAGGCATCGTACACCCTGCCAAGACTTTTAACAGGTTCCTCAATGACAGTAGGGATTCTGTGGTTGGAAACCGTGAATATGACCTCTGCTATCTTCCCTTTCCTGACTGATAGGCTTCTCGACTTCTTGGGTTTGAAGCTCATTCTGCACCAGCTGACTAGTTCATCCAGGCGTGCTAACATCCTCCGTGCCTGATGTTCATCTGATATCAGAATTGTTGTGTCATCCATGAATGCTTTGAGCGGTGGCATGAGACACATTCCACCGAGCTTTGGACCTATAGTAATTCCTTCAGCCGCATTGAGGATTACCTGCATAGCCATCACGAATAGTATCGGAGAGATGGTACATCCCATCGCAATTCCAACTTCAAGGCCATATATATTCATAACCCTCCACTCCGAAAGGAGCATATGCCTTCAACAAACACTTGCCAAGTCCTCCTGTCACGTGCCATCATCTCAAGTTCTTTCCACGTTCTCCTCATCATTTTCACCTCTGTTTCCAACTCTCTTCTCCATGTGCTTCTTGGTCTACCTCTGCCTCTCTTGCCCTGGGGGTTCCAGAACAAGGACTGCCTTGTAATGCTATCAATAGGTTTCCTCAGTGTGTGTCCTATCCATCGCCATCGTCTTCTTCTCATCTCTTGTTCCACTGGCACTTGTCTAGTTCTTGTCCTCCGATCCACGTTGGTAACCTTGTCATACCATTTTAATCCCTCTATTCTACGCAAGCACCAATTTATGAAAGTCTGTAGCTTTTTGGTTGTTGTCTTTGTTGTTCTACATGTCTCAGAGCCATACAATAGGACTGACTTCACATTTGAGTTGAAGATTCTTATTTTCGTGTTGGATCCGATTTCTCTTGATCTCCATATATTTCCAAAGCTCATCTTGCTTTTTGTATTCTTATTTTGATATCACTGTCTATCCCTCCAACATAATCGGTTTTGTCGAAAACCTGCTTGTTCATCTCTCAGTTTCTTGTCTATAGACTCTTTTAATCTCTCAAGGATAATCCTGTTTAATACTTTTTCTGGCACTGATTGTAACATTATTCCTCTATAATTTGTGCACTCTTGTAAATTTCCCTCCTTAGGCAACTTAACCAGATATCCTTCGTTCCATTCTGCTGGTATCTCTTCCTTTTCCCAGACTTTACCAAGTAATTTATATAACATCTCTGTAGCCGTATCGATATCTGCTTTGATGGCCTCTGCTGGAATGCCCTCAGGTCCAGACGCTTGTCCATCTCTTAGAAGCTTTATGGCTTTCTTTATTTCTTCCTTCGTTGGTCTTTCACCGTTAATTTGTAGCTCTTCTTCTGCTGGCTGGATGTCCGGGGGGTTTTGTGGAGCTGGTCTATTGAGAAGGTCCTCAAAATATTATGTCCACCATGGGGAAAAGTATTACTCATATAACTTCTGTCATAGTTATGGGATTGTGCCCATGAGTTGATAGCTCTTAGCTGCTCTATTTTCTTTTTTCTGTTGTTCCTTTCGGCGTCTGGTTTTCTCTTCTGCTTTTTGTGATAGATAATTTGATATGGCACCGCAGGTAGCATTGCCACATAGTGCATTCGGCAGCTTTATCCTCGCAGGTTGCTGGATTAATCTCCAGTTCCTTTATATCTCTCTTGCACACATCTTTGAATCTCAACTGCGTCAGCCCAACTGTTCTTTTGCAAACTTCCAGTTGCCAGTAGAAAATATCTCTAGGGATGTGACCATCTTCCATGCGGCGTAGCCATTTTTGCTCATATTTGAACGAAGCAATACAGTTTCTTTGGACACGTTATGAGAATAAGATTTTGAATATACTGAGACGACATGAAAGAGAGATAAAAAATACAGAGGACGACAAATAGAGACAATACTGGTTAGCTTTACATAGTAGCATATAAAGAAGTCACCAACAGAATTGGCAAACAGCTTTGGGGACAGTAGCATGTAAAGCGACAGACCATTTATAGAAAAAGCATTTTGTAGTTGGAAGTCTTTACTTGCTGATTTTGTCCTTCTTTTCTGTTTCCCTCATTAGTAATTCGTTTTGATGCTCCTCACTTTTAATGTTCATGTCAACTGTTTCTTTCGGTTTTTGTGATTTTAATTTGTCTTTGATTAATAAAAAAAATTATATTTTGAAACTATAATCGTATATAACATATACACTTATACCTGTGTAGGTTGCGTTTTTCCTAACAGCATTACTATTATCGTTATTATTACCAGTAGTATTATTGGTACTGCTATTACTTGATCTTGGAGAGAACCTACTGACCACCTAAAACCAACGAGCATAGACTTTGATGTCACTAAACTACGAAAATTTCAAGGTAACTAAAATCATGTTTATTGGAGTTGGGGAAATCCAGACGCTGCTATTTAGTGGCACCCTGAAGTCATTCAAAATTGGATATCAAGCAGACACATTTAAAATGATTAGTTTTGTTTAAAGAAAGAAAGAGAGAGACAGAAAAGAGAAAATGTGATAGAGAGAGAGAAAGAGAAAGAGAGAGAGAGAGAGAGAGAGAGAAAGAGGGAGAGAGAGAGAGAAAGAGGGAGAGAGTTTTCCAGTTTTACTTGTGTTTTGTAAATTGTATATGTACTAAACAGACTGTAGGTCATTCTGGTACTTTCATCTTCTTCAAATCAAATGACATCGGGCATGAGCAATCACGTCTCTTTACATCTTCCCGCTCTAAGTGATATTTATCAGTTCTGCTACTGACTTCTTTCCATACACCAATGATAACATATTATTGTTACTTCACTCTTCTCGGGCAGAATGGTCATACCCTTGCAGTTGGCTGCCTCGCAGGTAACGTGTACTAACGCAGATTATGTTATCTTGCATTGGAGTATTCTACAGCATTATGTTTTACATAGTAAGGTTGCTAGACCCATGTTTGACATCACAGTTGCCGTTTCTGACATCATTTAAGGAACAATGGTTCTGTTCTTACTCGATCTGCTCAAAGACCACCGGATACAACAGTTTTGATGCCATTATGTCATGCCAGAAAATATTTACAAAATAATTAAATTCTAGTCAGTTTTAAATGTGGACAATACAGTAAACTTCAAAATAGGTGCTTGTGTAGAATACTTACTTACTTATTTAGTCGTTCCTCTTCTACCGTGAGGTGTAGAGGTTTGGAAGAGAGAGCGCCAGACTATCCTATCGGCTGTCTTCTTCCTGGCCTGGTTCCATTCTAGTCCTCGGTCCTTCAAAGATTGTCTAATGTTGTCCTCCCAGCGGACTCTGGGTCGTCCTGGAGGTCTGGATCCCTGGCTCTTTGTTTCCCATGCTGTCGTGGTAGCCGATCTTCTCCCATTCTGCAGACATGGCCAAACCATCTTAGTTGGGACTGTTCTATTTGGGTCTACAGCGGGTGGGATTTTAGGCCTTGACGTATCGTCTGGTTGCGGACCATGTCTCTTCTTGTTACTTCAACCACCTTCCTCAGATACCTCATTTCTGAGGTTTGAATCTGGCTTTTGTGGGTTGTAGTCATTGCCCATGACTCGCATCCATATGTCAAATTGTATGACAAGATCACTAACTTGGAACTGATGACAAGAACCAAACAAGCGCCAGTGGAATAAGAGATGAAAAGAAGACGGTGACGATGGATAGGACACACATTGAGCACACCTGTTGATAGTATTACAAGGCTGCGCTTGTTCTGGAACCCCCAGAGAAAGAGTGGCACAGGTAGACCAAAATACACCTGGAGAAGAAAACCGGAGAATTAGAGTCTGTTCTCCTTCCTTCATTTTCTAGTTCATTCAGTCTGAACTCGCGGGCCCTCTCTTTTGCTCGTTCCTCTCTCACTTTTTTCTTTTCTTCTCTGTCTAACTTTCTTTCTTCACGACGTGTCGTTTTCTCTACCTTTTCCTGGTCGGTTTTCACTGTGGTTACAACAAAGTCAGAAAGTTCCTTTCTAGAAAAATCTATATCTTTTGCAATATTTAAGTAAAAGGTATGAAGATTCTGGGTCTGGGCCATTCAGTGCAAGAATTATGTTTACAAACCTACACAGCAATGCAATTGCTACTTCAGCTTGTATAGAATTAGCAGCTTCAACTAGCTGTCTAAAATTCGCAGTTAATAACTACACAAATTACACAATTAAGACACAACCAATGAATTCTTTTTTTCGACCTTATAATTTTTAAGAGAAAATTTAGTTTGTTTTAATAATTCGATTATTCTCTTTGAATATACTTCAACTCTTGTTATGCACTGTACGATTAAATTTAAAAAATGCAAACTGGCAATTTCCTTAAACAAAATAGAATTAATTGCCCGTATAGTCTAATAAAAGCAATTAGACTGGGTTCTTATGCGCGGACGAGATACCCAATTGTGACGGTATTGTCTCCCCTGCTAGTGTTCCAACAATGGCCAAACAGAGTATAATAATGAGTGTCTTCAAAGGTATCAACATTCACTCACGATTACTCTTGGCAGAGATATAAATAGTAGAATGATGCGTCCATATTTTAGAGAGCCTCACAGGATTTTAAAGAAAAGCAAGCATAACTACTGAGATAATCTAAGCTGTCATGAACTTATTATTCTCCTGGTCCTTCCGTGAGTTAATATATTTTAGCTTGTATTTTCTGAGCCCCTTGCTGAAAGTGATTCAGCAATTATTAATTGTATAGCCCTCTATGTTTATATATTTGAAACATTATGATTCAAACGTGTGCAGACATACACATCACTCAATAGTGATTAATTCAACTATAGCTTTAAAGTTACAGAAAAACAGGTGTAATAGCCACTTATAGTTTAACAATGCATAATAAATAAAGTTGATTAGAAAAAAAAGAAAGCGATAATATTTAACATGATCGGAAGATTTAAATTGTGGTAGAACACATGACAAATTTTGAAATGTCCATTCCTTGCACTGTTATGTTACTAAGCTTTCATTTGGGGTCGGGTGGCGTCTGCTACAACCGCTGTTGCTTCTCACGGGTGCCTGGGACTGTACTTCTCTACAGTAATCAAATATTGTGACTGCAGCACACCACTTGCACAGAGCCGAGGTAAATGCTTATGTTGTCAAGTCAAACGTCTTCAAGACTCGTCAGATGAGGTGTCTAGCCTCGACTGCTGGCAACTTGGACCAGAAACGTGTGCCACAAACGTATAGCACAAACTGAAAGGTGACAAATGCCTCTGCTAAATATTGGGTCTCCGGACATAGTCATCAGGCGACCCCCTCTTCCACCACCACTTCATCTTCCTCAGATATATTCCCTCCCGAGCGTTAATTTAACCCTAGTGAGTCGGATGAAATTGCTTTTGGACAGCGGAAATCAACAATTGAAATATACATCTCTACATGTATATTTAAAATTTGTTAAAGTGCTTGTATAATAAACTTGTACATCATGATATCATCACCCACTCCCTGATCTATATGGAGCCTGGGGCCACATCTGATGCTGGTTCCTTGTGAGAAAACCCGCACGAAACAGTCACCAGCTCTTGCTGAGGTTGGCCATGCCTTTCAGAACATGAAATAGTCTGAAACATGTACGGACAAGCAGGACACCTATGACGCTAATAAGCCTTAGTGCTGGAGTGTGTTAGCCTACTAATAGCCAAGTAGCTGAGAACTAGAATGCCCATTAAATCCCTAATCCTGCAATATGCATCCGGGGGACATCAAGGAAGTTCCTTTGTGTTTCTGGGTTAGAACGCCGAGTAGACAGAAAACGAAACGAAACAAGATTTTTTTCTTCATCGCCAAACAGCGGGGATTAAAAGTTAAGACGATTTTGAATCTGTCCAATAGTGTAACAGTTTCTTTTTCCAGTTTAAAAAAAAAAATACAAATTTCGCTTAGGGCTGTGACTGTAGTAATGAGTTTAAGTGCACCTGATAAATAGACTTTGACGAAAATACTTAAGAATACCGTGAGCTTGTTCCCACAAATCAGCTTGAATTATTCTAAATCCAACATAAAGGAAGTTGAGAGAAAGGAATAATGTTTTTTTATGTTTAGAAAGAGAGTGCGAGAGAGAGAGAGAGAGAGAGAGAGAGAGAGAGAGAGAGAGAGGGAGAGGGGGGGGGGGGGGGGGGTGAAATAAATAAGAAAACCATATAACATCAGTAGAGTTTTTGTAATAAACAACGACTTTTAAAGTTCATGGTTTCTACACTGTCAAGCGTCTTCTTTCTTTGTAACCTTGTCTCTGCGTTCATCAAACGTTCCTGTTATTACAATGGGTTGTTATTTTTTTTGGTTTTTTTTTTTTATAAATAGCAACCCTAAAAATACGGATTACTTCCAGCAGATTTTCTTATGACTTTATTTTCTGTGAATTTCAAATTTGTCAAAGTCTAAAGCGTGGGTCGTTATGAGTAGATAGAGCGTTACTACTACAAGAGGCAATCTGGTCATCAGAAGGGTTCTCCATTTTATACACGCGTTTTTGGTCTTTTTGATCTCCATTATACCTAAAAAAAGGGGAGGTAGGCATGCAAGGCAGCTCTCTTGGCTCAAGACAAAAGAAGCGTCATGCCGAGATCTCAACCCACTCTAACATGGTGGCGAATTCCAAATTCACAATTGTTTTTTAATCCACTCTGCCAACCTAAAGCACGTTTTAAAAGTAATAGTTGTTATATATTACTCTCCTGAATTCCAAAGTTCATTGCAGTTGTTCTGCAGCAGCACGAATCCTATAATTGCTCTTGTTGTTGACTGTAATTTCAAGTTCTATACTTTTAGTAGATCAAACACTGAGGCGACCACTGACCTCTTGCGCTTAATTCTACAGCTACGGCTATTGATGTGACCCCTTAAGTCTCAACTCCGTGACCGGATCACTATATTAGGGCATCTGATTCCCTGTTGATCATCGTATCTGCTGACTCAGACAGCACTGTCAGCTCGATCATTATAATCTGGAATGAGAGTGCAGGAATGCATCTGGTGGTCTTCCAGACTCCCTAATGATATTATCTGAACTGCTAACAAATTTCAAATCATATTTGACCTGCCATATAAATTTCAAATCTTATTTTAACTGCGACACACAGTTACAATATTATTTGAATTGCGACTCAAACCTTATTTGAATAGGGACACACATTTCACGTTATATTTAAATTGCGAAACACGTTATTTCAAATCTGCGACAAATCTCAGCTTTACACTTATGTTAGTGAACCGTTCGGTCAAGAGGTATTAATTAAAAATTTTCATATATCAACGCCCTTGTGTCCCAACACAAAAACAATTCATAATCCCCGACTTATCTCTTGATAATTCCTGGTCCTATGTGGGGTGGATGAAGATTTTCTCCCATGAAAAAGAGAAAGTTGCAGGAATCAATTCCTTGTCCGAACGTCTATTTTTTTTAAACGAGCTTTTATTTAATTTGATATGAACCGGATTGTTTTAATAATGTTTCAATCTTTGAACCCCTTGGATATCTAAGGTATCAACGACTATTTAAACTATTCAAAATGTTTTAAGGCTCCGCCATAACAAATATTAAAGCAGAAAAAGGCCATATTTTTTTTACACGATAACAGCTGTGCAAGGGTCACATAACTTGGTTACAACCTTGTTCAATAAATTTGGAGAACAGGGTCCATATACCATGGTGACCGTTTGTACAGAATAAGTGTGAACTTTGTTGTAGCTCTGTTGCGATACCGTACCGTCGGAGAGCAACAATCCAATTCATAGAATGCTTTAGTTGGATTTCGTTAACACCTAATACAACTTGAACCATAAAGCTTGGTGTTTTTTCCTGTATTTGTTAGCATCTCCTTCGTGTATTTTTCTTACGTTTCCTTAAACAAAGATTTTACATAGCTGATACTATGTTCATCCAATAACTTTCAGTAAGTTTTTATTCACCTTAAAACCAAGTTTATGGAGAACTGAATCGTGGACTACGGTCCATTTTTTGTTAACTAGAGTCGGAGTAGGTAAAACAGGTCCAGTTCAGACTCCGACTCCGAATTTTACGAGACTTAAGTCCAGATATGCCACGTTTGATCCATGCAAGAGAGGGGCCACTTAAAATATATTTTATTACAATTTATAAAGTAGAAAGAGCTCTTAAAAAAACCACTTTCAATGTTAATAATACATTACCATTTTTACATTATGTAGGAAAGTTTACAGTTTCTTCTGATCATAAAAATAAAGTTTTTTTTCACAATTGTAAACAGTGTTGGGCAACATTTAAGAAAAAAAAGCACACAAGTCGCATGAAAATACACTATAAACAACCGTCAAATTTCCCTTTCCGTCCATGGTTAAAATGCAAAATTATTTTGCCTCAATGTGAATTGCCAAGTAGTCATTCCCGTGTGCAGATGTGGATGATTTGTTATTTTAAAAACCAGGATAAGAAATGAAATTGATAGTTTTAAAATGTAGTCTACGAAAGCCACTTATTCACACACATATCATACTTATACATATAACTCCATAAAAGTGCATAATTTTATGCCATATCACTGGTTAAAAATACTGTAGTCGGAGTCGAAATAAATTTCCGGAGTTGGAGTCGGAAAGTGTTTTGACCAACTCTCTGCTTTAAACACAAGCATACACATACACACACCACACACCCACACACAGAAACACACATACATATTATGTTGTATGGGATATTACCTAATTTCAGCTTACTGCTTTGTTGAGAAACAAGAGACAACGGGTACATGAAGAATAGTGATGGCCACACACCTCTAACAAAAACTATCAAGAATGGAGACAGACTTTAAAAAGACTATTAAGGAATCACACCGTTTTTTTTTTTTTTTTGGTTTTTTTTTACGTACGCCCGCTATTACTCGAGGCGAGAATCTCCGGTTAGTATGTCGAACCTGAGACTGATTTTTACGTGAGTATCCCTTTTATCCCTGTACAATGACAAGTGTCCACTCGCCATTCAGACAGATACTCGCCGTCTTCGGAGGGTACCCATTAGAGCTGGGTCGGCTCAGGAGCCGCCAGTCCCTGGTCGACGACACTGCTTGAAATGTTTTCGCCCAGGGCTCGAATTAATCCAGTCCAAGTCCCGGCCCACGATTCCTCTTCAAATTGGCTCGCCCGGTCTTGAACCTGGATCACACGATCTCCAGCGCAGTGTGGTAACCGTTACACCAGCGCGGCTCCATACACCGTTTTAAACCATGCCAGCTGATGCAGATAAACAAATAAATAGGGGAAACCCGAGGCCTGTAAACAGTAAATCAATAAATATTACACACATAAAGGTATGTTTCAGGCACTCGCGAGAAATACAGAAGTAGAAAACTAGACAACAGAAAAACAACAGAAGTGAGTGGCTTACCGGAGAAACGAACCCAGGATCTTCCGAACGGCACCACCGCCTAGCTACGTAAGCGAATCACACTATCCTCCCTGCCAACTAGGCACCACATAGCTGATGCGGGAGATCATGTGTCTACACAACCTTCCGTTCCCATTGCAAATTATCAATTCTGTTGTTGATGTCTTTATATGGAGCTATGTGAAACTGTTCAGTTATCTGCTCTTTTTATCTCCCTGATCTCTATTTCCTTCAATAGGAAATTGGTTGTCACAATATTCCAGTTTTCCCCATTCTCATAACATGTTAAAATAAAATGCTTCGTTTCCTTTTAATATGAATAATAAGGTTTATAAGCACATTGTCTTCTTTCATAACATCCTCACTACTCTCTTATTAGCTGTTGTGGCATGTTTGTCATTGGGGTTCATATGTGATGGCTGAATCGTTATATTCTAGGAAATGTGTTTTTGCATATAGGTTGTCACCACCAGACGATAACATCCAGTTTTCACATCACTGAGGTCAGACTCTGCATTTCCTCATTTAGTATACTATGAATATTTTATATGAGAGATAACAATGGTTCACCTGCCAAAAAGCGCTACTTGCTGATGACCTAGTCATCTGGACAAAAGGAAAACATCTCCAAACCATCACCAAAAATTTGAACAAGAACCTGACAACCATCAGTGCATACTGCCAGTTCTGGAAACTTGAAATTAATTTATAGAAAACTGTGTACGGCCTGTTTAGAAAGAGAGTTAATGAGAAAAACATTGAGGTCTGGATGAATGGAGAGAAACTAGCATACGAAGAATGCCCGAGATATTGTGGCCGCATGACCTACTACCATAGCATTTATTCGTGCTAGAAACTAATTATAATAAAATAATAGAAATTACTATTTGCTACTATAGAAAATAAACAGTTCAGTTACGACATCTCGTAGTGAATCATTAACACGAGATACATTGAGTATAGGATGACATAAGATGTAACTCAAACTATGTCAAGCTAGACATAGCCACGCTAACATCGGCGGGAGTTGCCATAGAAAATAGTGACGTAAATGGGAATAGCCTTACTCCATGTAAGATCGCTTGATAGAATGACCAGTAAATAAATTAACAAAATAATAGTTTGTCCAATGAAACGGTGGCCAGAATCGCCCACCACCGAAAGACGCTCAGAAATAATTTTCTGAAAGTCAGTTGTAAAATCAGAGCCTTGCACATAGGGCGAGATTTTAACTGTGCCGGGAAGGTAATTTGGCGCCACCCCCGGTCCTGTCACATAAGTTTCTGGCTCCTCCGCTGAGATATTCAACAAGAACCTCAGTGTATTTTCCTTTACTCATCAATTATTTGCAGACGCAAGAAAGTAATTTTTTCTTCATTTTCAAGAAAACTCTGTATGAAACAGATTTTTTCTTCGCTTTGGGGTACACACAAGTAAGTACGATTCGTACGAACTTTTTTATTTCAGCATATGCCTAAGAAATGCTATAATCAAGTAAAGCAACGAATGAAGCCAGTATTGATAAATATAAAGCAAGTAGAGCCTCTTACACCGAAAGTGCAATATATGAGTGTATCTTCAATAGAGAAGACTGAAGAAGATACAGAAGTTACGGAATATTATAAACCCTGCTGGATAGAAAGAAGAAAGGGACAACTTATCAAACATGAAATGGATTCTATGTCTGAAAACCAATGTAACTTTTGAATGTGTACAAATGTTGCTGTTATGTGGAAAATCTTCAATGGTCAAATAAAACTTGATATTTTATCAAAGAAGTTACTGAGGATTCTTTACAGTTGAGCTAGACCCTTAGTTGTGAGTCTGTACCAAGTGTTGTACTGTATCAATCATTATCACCACTACTGTCTCACACAAACACACCATAAGAGGAAAGAACCTACCTGGGTTATAAAAAAAGATTGAAACCAAAAAATTGATGTCTCTGGCGGACTCTAAGCCAGTAAAGTTCTAACTTGGAATATACAAGTAAACCAAACTCAATTAGTCCTTATTAGCTAACACTGCCACATATAGTGTTAAATGGTGCCGTTCCCGGCCACAATATCTTGGAGTCGAGCTTGACCGTAGACTTAACATGAAACCCCACATAGACAAGCTGATTGAGAAAGCATCCACAAGACTTAGGTTCACCAAGCACCTTTCCTCCTGTGGGTGAGGGAGCAGACTAGCACTCATTACGCCAACTCTATACTGGATATGTTCTCTCAGTAATTGACTACTCGCTCCACCTCCAAACTATTGCAAGCAAAAGCCTCCTACAAAAGCTAGACAAAGTCCGAAATTACGCTCTCCGGTTTATAAGTGGTGCCATGAAGACAACGCCGACAGATGCATGCGAAATCAACACCAATATTGAACCTTTAAACCTAAGAAGAGAACGTTCAGCTTTGGAAACATACGAAAGGTATCTGAGAATGGACACAACAGAGGAGAATAGGAAAATGATAGATCAGTGGCATCAAACACACAGAATACAAAATACATCTTTTCTTAAAAATGCAAAAGAAGCTAGCATCAAACACCATCTACTAGCAGTTAGAAAGCCTATGGTAACTACCAATAATGAACCACCTTGTTGGCAGGCAACTACTCCTACAGTAAGAACTGAACTCTCTGACTTCTCATTAGACAAGAACAGTAGCACCACTACTGAAAACCATCGCTTTAGAAACTATAGACTCATATCCACAAGACATCATCCATGTCTACACAGATGGATCTGCATTTAAAGCTACCGACAATGCTGGATATGGCACAGTGATAAAATACCCCAACCTGCACCCAGAAGACCACCCTTGCATCTTTGGCCCTTGCGGAGAAATTTGTTCCAGCTATGATGGAGAAATAGCAGCACTAGGAAAAGCATTGTGCCGGATAATCTCAGACTTTGAAAGTGGCATCTCTCCACCTGAAGGTATCGTTATATTCTCAGACTCAAAATAAGCCCTTCAAGCCATAGAAAGCAAAATGTCTCCTGATATTAATAACATCTCTAGATTAATTGACCAACTGTTCACTTCCTATTGCGTCGAAGTTACACTGCAGTGGATCCCAGGGCATGTCGAAGTCCCAGGAAATGAAAAAGCCCATAAACTATCCAAAAGTGGAGCAGCACTGCCTCAGTTCCCATCAAGTACCACACTGCAAACCTGCCAACAGATCCTGAGAAACAATTATAGACAAGAATGGCTAAACCAGTGGGCTACCTCCTAGACAAGGCGCCCATTCTTCAAATATCAAGCTAAACCAAACCCTCGAGATCCAATTAAACAACTGAAAGAAAACAGAGTTTAATTTTCCAGCTGAGATCAGGCCATACCCCTGTCAATAAACATTTAAATAGAATAGACCCACTACATGAACCAAACTGTAGGCACTGCCACCACCATGAGGAATCAGTTGAACACCTACTGTTACAGTGCCCAAGACTAACTGACCTGCGACACCAGCTACTCCCATCGCACCCAACCATCCACAATACACTCTACACATCATTACAACTGAGGAAGACTTGTACCTTTGTCAGAGAGGCAATGGGCTGTCAAGAGCTATCTTCTCACAGCTAAAGGGATTATATCATCAGGGTTCAGTATAATGTAGATACAGGATTTAAATCGTTGAGAGTTTGTCACTATCATAATCATATTTCTCCTGTTCGCTCCTGGTGGAGCATGGAGCTACGATTGCTGTTGGCCACTTTGCAGAAATCCTGTATCAATAATTCACATGCTCTTGCAGCAGTGGTTTCTGTATATATTTGTATTTTCGTGATGAGGTTGTCAGCTCTATGCACAACTTCATATTTGTCGCCTTGTACGACATGCCTGAGAGAGTAGTGGGCTTACTCTTTCTTTGTCTCATCAGAGGCTTTTTGAAATAGGAGGGGACTTGGTCTAATATAACGGCACATAAATCTAGTGTCGTCAAGAACACAAGTTCTATCATATTTTGACATAAACCATAGTTAAACATAGACGAACCTTGTGTCTGGGTTGAAAGGAGCGTGTGTCTCAAAAGTAACTCAAAGGTACATCGACCAACACTGCAAAGCTTGACGACAAACGCAGTGTACGAAAACAAAGGATTCAGCTTTACCTGGCACCTGCTTATCTCTTATGTATTTGTTTTCTCGCTGAAAATTACAAGAAATGCTAGCACATATTGATTAAAATAGAGACTGCTCAGCCCGAAACCGAGCTCAGGACTGTCGTGTTCAATAACAAACAGGATTCACCAGCTTTACAATTGACGCTGAACAAAGAGTAAAAGCTACATTCAACATAAACATATCTGTTGCGACTGGAATAAATATACAGGATCATGCAGAATACGCGAATGATTGCAGGTTTTCATACAGGACATTATGATCAGCATATACAACCAAAAGCCGGCAGGTGAACAGGTCCACGGGAAAACATGGTTGACATTTATTGTACGTTCATCACAAGGAGACATCCATCAAGATATATATATATATGGCAAAGTATATGGCAGGAAAACATGTAAATGCGATAAGCAGTTACGTCAGTCAATAACGAGCCTCAATCAATAGGCCTTCTTCATCTCTACTGTTAATAGTAAAAGTAAATATATTGAGAGATATCCTTAAATATTTTATCAATGTTGGCCGTGTACTAGTAGGTAGGGCAATATACCCGGTACCCAAGTAATGTGGCGAACAAACTGATGTTGGCGACCTAAACTCAGTTGCCTCGATATCTTTGAGACTTCTTAACGAAAATATCAAGGGTGTGGGGGTGGGGGAGGGGGGGGGGGTTGTTGTGCAAGACTTCTCAATAAGTTTCCTTCCCCATCTGGAACGTTCTTAACAAAGTGGCGGCCTTCGAAAAATCCATAATGCCCCAGTTAGAAAAACACACTCTCCATAAAAATTCTGGAGTTTAGAAGAAATCACGTCCACCTCAAACCAGTGAACGAATACGAACAAGCCCAAATAATTAAAACTTCGAACCCACGACATGTGACAAACTACGTCACTAGTGACTGTCGCTCACCACGGGTAACCGCTTCGTGCAAAAAGTAGTTTGTCTACAGGCGACCACAATTCCTCAAATACAATGGACGTGTGCTAGCGTGCAGTAACATGCTACAACATATTACCCCACATCTATCTGTGATAGGGTGGGCGAGATGATGATGATATTGTATTTTGATAGTTGATCACTCTCTTTTCACACTCGCACCGACGCGAACAACAATAAAACTCTTGATTCTAGAGGCACGGGCTATATTTATTTTTACAACCCATTCAGTGACAAAGCAAACATTAAACAAATAAACTAGCGAACATAGCAAAACAAAACAAAACAAAACACCCAACAGTGCCCGATGCTAATCTGAAGAAGCAAACAAAGCACAGAATAGTTAAAATCATAATATAATACTGAATGAGAAACACCACGCTCTCACCTGTCAAACTGTCCTACGCCGCCACCTGACACACTCAACTATCACACACACACACACACTCATGTGTGTCGTCCAATGCGACTAGTATGGTGTTGTGCATGAGGCTGGCAACCTCACCGTGTAACACAGATTGCTACCAAAACCACTACTGCCCGAGCATCTGAATGCTTAATATGAAGGCAAACCACACTGTTGGCCCCATGCTCCCTCAGGAGCGGAGAAGAGAAATATATATCTTGAAGTGAGCCCACGTGCTCTCACAACCATTCCTCACATAACCATAATTAAATAATCATAAAATGGACATAAAATAATATTCAACTATATGTACAACAAATATTCTCAATAACGAGAATAAACCACCACCTCGCAACTGATCTATCTCAATATTCGTTACTGCATTCGGAAGCATGTCGTATGTGACGACTGGTGCGCCTGGCAACAAGCGTGTCGTATATGACTACTGATGAGACTGGGAATCTCATCACATGAAACACATCGTTACCGAAACAAATCACTGCCATAGCATATAAATGCATCATGCAGGCTTCTGTAGGATTCAGCCGCACTGGTGTCGCCCTGCTCCGCAAGGAGCAAACAGCAACATTTATGTCTCAAATGCGCTTTACGCGCAAGGAGTGGCCTAACGCGCTCTCTGGAAATCTAAATACATATCAAAGTAAACCACTAAAGAGAAACAGTAGAATAATAAATAATCGTGAAATACATTCAATTTTTCTTACATTACAGAAATAAAATATAATTACTCTTGACTTAACAACTAGAACTAGTCATCATACAAAGGAAAATTAACACGACAACTCTTTCTTCTATTACTGGGGAAAATTATATACTTTCACCCACGTGTCGATTCACGCGATCTAAAACTGCGTAACATTAAGTGATAACTAAGAGTGTTAAACGCAGACTTGCTGGCGCCGCTTTTATACAATCACCACGTGGCGCCATCTTGGTATTTTGCTAACAAGCCAATATCATCTAAATTCAAGTAATAGATGCTTCTCTATCCAGTTTCATGTATAAAACACTCTTACTAAATTTGCCTTTCTTGCCCGGTCTGATGACTGACATAATTGCTCTTAAACTCTCACATCTGTGATTTGGGCTTTACGTGCATAATAAAACCTATCAAACATTATTTTCACTCATCTATCATTTCGAGACTAAATCATAATGTCCTAAAAAGACATTTCCTTTGGAAACACATCTATCTATATCACTAAACATTAAAACAGACTCGTGCTGAATATAATTTCAGAATTATATAAAACTAATTCTAATTTAAATTAACTCACGTGTCATGTCTTTGTGTTCTTCTGTGTAGGTACACAGGGCGCCTCGTTTCGTTCTCTCTCGCCTGGGCTGATACTTAAGAAGGGCCGCTGTTGGTTATTGCATTCTTTTATAAGGCCAGGTGGAATCACTCACTTTACTGCGCGCTGGGCGTATTAATCTTGGCTACTTAAATATCACACGCGATTATCGCTTTAGGAATAGCGAAAACACAGAAATATACACTATTTCTAGAGCAAAAACGCAATTCTACACCACAACTCTATTTTTAAGGCTTTATTGTGGCCTCATTACATATCTTCTACTTCAGACTTTTCACAACCCAGAATGCTTCGCGCACATCGAAAATAATATGCCTAGAAACTGGTAGGGGGCGGGCGTCTCCTTTTCGGCCCCATCACATATCCTTAACATCTCACCGTCTTCGCGGTGTAAACAAAAAAACCAATTTATTAGTTTTTTTTCAATTCAAATATTTCCTATCCGGAAATAGCGGCCAAAATTGATCATATCACAAATATTGAGCCACATCGAAAATAACATAGTCGCAGTCAGTCTGCATATAATGTAACTTATTATTAAGTTTTTATTAATTTGTCATCAGTCATAAGCAGTCATATGTCAATAAGTAACAAGTCATATACGGTCGATCTTCCATGATGTGACGTAACAAAAGAATACATAAATGTATGGTCACTGTGAGTTAACAATAAACACATAAAAAAATAGCATGCATATATGAAAATGGTATGAAATATATATAAACAAAAAAACCAAATCAAAAATTCAAAAATGCATGAATAATAAAAAACAAAATTAGAAGGTTATATCTCGAACTAACAATGCTGTCAAAAATCCTAAAATTAAGCTTTAATGCAATTTACACATGACATGAATCAAAGAAGATATTAAGCAATGCGAGATGACATTAATGCAGCTAAAGTACATGAATATCTCACAGAATGAAAAAAAAATTATTACAAGAACGCAAGTATAAACAATTAACACAATTATCCCATAACTTAACTATTCTGCTCTAAGTACCTTGTGTACGTTGTGGCAAGACAAGTAATCTCCAAAACAACCTTGCAATAATGTAATTATACTCCAAACTATCCGTGTCAGGACTAGATTTCTAGCGTTAATATAGCCATCTTAATTAAAGCGAACGTGTATTCTAGAATAATAACAAGATGTCGTAGTTGGAAATTGTTCGTGTCTGCAAGTAGTGTAACACTGTTTAATGTACCACTAGCTAAAGTAAATATTGATTATCTCAAAGTCATGTAAATCACAAATGTTAATATGAATGGTTTGGATATCAACTTAGTGTTCATGTATTCATCGCCTTTGTCATATTGACTTCTAATGGATAAACACCATGACGTCACACGTGTGTAATATAAAGTCAATTAACTAAGTCAATATGAATCCTCAGGTTCGAGCTGTGGGCATCTCGAAAAAGCATCAGCGACGACATTTGAAGAGCCTGGTATTGCCTCGATTTCATATTGAAAAGGTTGGAGAAGGATGGCGAAATGGGCTAGCTTAGGGTTCTTGTGATTTGCCTTCTTCAATGAGGAAAGGGACTTCTGATCTGACTGGATAATAAATGGGGCGCCCAACAAATAACGCTCCAGCTTGACTACCGCCCAGATAACAGCCAGCAGCTCCTTCTCTATCACCGGGTACTTCCTTTCTGCATTAGGGAGCTTTCTGGATATATAGAGGGTTGGATGCAATCTTCCCTCGAACTCTTGCATCAGTGATGCGCCGATACCTTTTGAACTAGCATATGTGCGGCGATAATAAGTCAGATTTGTATCTGGTAACCTCAAAATATGTGGCACAGAAAATTTTTTTTGAATAAAATGTAATGCAGCCTGGCACTCTGGTGTCCAGTGCACGTGGTTAGATAAACCTTTTTTTAGCAAGGCAGAGAGGTCTGCAGTGACTGAAGACAAGTTGGGTATAAATCTACTCTAATACTGAATTAAGTCGAGAAGACTACGAACTTACTTCTTAGTAGTAGGCACGGACAATTTTAGAATTTTTGAAACATTCTGTGGCACGGTCTGAAGACAACTGTGACCCACCTTATGTCCCAAGAATAAAATTTCCTCAAAGGCAATAAAGATCTTAGTAGGCTTGGCTGTTAGGTGATGGAGACGTAAAGTGTCCAGAAGAGAATGTAAACCTAAGAAATGTTCCTCTCAAGTGGAACTGAATAGACAGATGTCATCAATGTAGGTGATTATATCGGACCGATGACCGAGAATGATTCTCATCATACGAACAAACGTAGCAGGGGCATTCATAAGTCCGAAAGGCATCACATTCCACTGATATAGACCACGTTGTGTAGCAAAGGCAGTGAGTGGTTTAGCTCTGACAGTCAAGGCAACTTGCCAGTATCCCTTGGTAAGGTCAATTTTAGTAAAGAAAAGACCCTTGGCGAGACGAGATAAAAGATTTCCAAGTAGAGGTAGAGGTTCAGCATCGAAGACTGTGATATTATTCAGCTTCCGATAATCTACACATAATCTGATATTATTGTCTTTCTTACGAACGATGACCATAGGGGATGAGTAAAGGGCGTTGGAAGGTTCTATAATTCCTAAATGAAGCATTTGTTCTAATTCTTCTTCAACTTGGTGCTGGTAATGAATAGGGACAGGATAGGGGCGTAGACACAGATATCAAAAAGGCTTACACCACGGCAGAGGTACAAGAGTATAATTAACAGGCACTTATCTTATCGCAATCCGACCAGATAATCGCAAACCGTGACAAATGAATTACTGTTGTTTTTTATTTGTCAAACGTCTTTACAACAAAATCTATGCTTACGAAACAAAAATCTGTTTGTCGCTATATAGATGCATATTATGGGATAACAAGATAGTTTCATAATATATAATGCCGTAAAGGAGTGAAGTGTTAGAGCTTTCACTACACTAAGCCCGGCATGGAGAGATAAGGTGACCAGTTCTCTTCCTCGCTGAATTTTCTTTCCTTAACTCGTGAGCAGAGCCAGGTACTCATTTACAGCTGAGTAGATTGTAGAGTAACATCACCGTGGTTTGAACTCGACACGTTTGGTGCGAGAGGCCAGTGCAAGTCTTTTAAGATGTATTTCATGCAACACACTTCAGGCCCCCCCCCCCCAAGGAGCACAGGGTTTCAACAAACGTATGTTAAGTTTTCCAGTCCCGTGCCATCCACTCACCGTTTTCCTGTCTTGTTCATCCCCTTCAAGTCTGTATCCATTTCTCTTGCTTCATGTGGTCTGTGGTCTCTATATAGACTGCTGTATGATAGTTGTTGACAGCTGTGAGACTCTATAGACTGATGTATGATAGTTGACTAAAGCTGTGTGACTCTATAGACTGATGTAAGATAGTTGACTAAAACTTTGTGACTCTATAGACTGATGTATGATAGTTGTTGGAAGATGTGAGACGCTATAGACCAGTGTTTCTCAACGGGGGCGGTACCGCCCCCAGGGGGCGTTTTCAAGATGTCTGGGGGCGTTCTGATGGGTCGCAACGATTGGGGGTCGCTACTTCCATTCAGGGGGGCGTTGTGTACATTTTTACAAGAATCAATACGAAACAATTGCAAAAGATATTCCCCTTCGCATAGCTTGTAAAACGATAGTTTTTATTTGCCCTGAGTCGCATGGAGTGTTTCAAGGATTCCAAACGCAAAATTATAGTACCTGGGATGTTACCATTGTCAGGAGACAGTAGGCGGAGATTTTTGTCCCTTTAACACTTGAAACATTCGTTAGCCTCTCGACACACCCAAGCTAACCTTCTCTCTCCACTCTCGATACATATTTTCTTCTGGAAACACATTCCCGTCAAACATTGATTAGCCCGTGAACACATCACAGCCCCTTCCCTACTCTGTCCACTTCCACAGCACGACTCCCTCCCAAAACATTCCCCGCATAATCACGTGCCTTACGTGTGCCTGCCAAAAAAACCCTCTTCGTTTTGCGAGGTTGACGTTGCAGTCACAGCACTACACATAACTGTGTGTGACCTTTGTGTTCAACTCTCTTTGATGCGAGTGTACCGTAAATACCTTCTCGCAACAGGGACATTGTGGGCAGTTGTGGCTTAGTTTTAATGCATCTTTGGATGTTTCGAGTGTAGAGAATTAAACTGTCAGTTTTGAGGCTTGACGAGGTGTAGATGTATGTGCAGCGATATTATACTAAAATTGTCAATATGTCAGCAGTAAAGAGAAAGTGTCGACAATATTCAGTTGAATATTTGAAATTAGAGGTTTATTGCAGTCATTTGGACGCTATTAAAAATAATATGAGCATAAGATTTAAAGACTTGCAAGAACTAATAATACCGGATTGGGTGATTAATCCGTTTGAATCAGACGTGGAACAAGTTAATCAACATTTACAAGAAGAATTAATTGAGCTACCAAATGACTTCGAGGCAAAAGCATGATTCAGTCACACACATTACGAAAAATTTTCGATCCAGCAGAGGCTTGCGTATCCCGTTCTGTAGCGTGGAACTAAATTGCTATTTTTATAATTACAGCATTCCCAACGTCGTATTTGGTGGAGATGGAGTTCAGTGTAGTAGCGTTGCTACTTCAAAAGCAACGAAACCGACTGCAGATTTGTAGCAGGGGAGATTTGAGACTTCTTTTAACAAACTTAGAACCACATATTACAAAACTGGCTGAGTCACACCAAGCGCAAGGATCTCATTAAGCTTCATTAGTAAGTGAATTTTTATATAATTATATCATTATTATTAACTAATAATTTTTCCAATTTTTTCATGTTTAAAGTGGTTACATAAGGAGAGGCTTAAATATTCAGATTTGAAGATATATATGCAGTCATTTAGGCGCTATTAAAATGATATGACTATTATAGTTATAGAGCTGTAGGAACTAATTTTTTTATAATTTTCTCCGCCAATTTGTAATTCAAGGATAATGAACTTGTGGTATATATAATTCCGTACTTAAACACATATATAATATAACTAGGCTTTTATAAATGTGTGTCGGCGTCTGTGGCCTAATGGATATGAACGCAGTTTCATAATCCAGATATACCAGGTTCGAAACCTGCTGCAGGCGGTTGGTAGCAAATCGCTTTGTGTGGATTTTTAACAATGGTATAAGCGCCGTACCGTTCAGAAAGCAATGGCAAACTACTGAACGTAAAAATTGCCTAGAAAAATCACAAAAACAGCCAATAAAAGCTGGGGTTGATTGCCACGTCCTGTAAAAGGATAAGCAACTAACTTTTTTTTATAAATGTGCTTTCTCTTTTTCTTTATATTATAAGAAAAGATAACTCATTAACTGCATTGCTTTTTTAAAAGTATGGTGGAATATATGTGTGTGTGTGTGTGTGTTTGTGTATACACGATAAAGAGCAAGGTGGTGTTAAAAGAATGGGGGGCTTTTTGAAATATTAGTTGTCAAAAGGGGGCGTTGCTGCTATCAGGGTTGAGAAACACTGCTATAGACTGATGTACGATAGTTGTTGAAAGAAGTGAGACTCTATAGATTGATGTATGAAAGTTGCATAAAGTTGTGAGACACTATAGACTGATGTATGATGGCTGACTAAAGTTGTGAGACTCTATAGACTGATGTATGATAGATGTTGACAGTTGTGTGACTCCACAGATTGATGTATGATAATTGTTGAAAGATGTGATACTCTATAGACTGATCGTAAAATAGTTATTGAAAGCGATGTGTCTGCACCAATTTAAAACAAACGGAACAGATAAAAAACCTTGGCTGGATGTAATAATAAATCAGAATAAGAATGACTGGAATGACAGTTCAAAATTCAATACAACACTATCTCATCCAACCACTGAATCGTTAAACGCTTCAACAAATAAATAAACCAACAGCAACAAATAAATAAATCATATCTCATTTTTTTAAAATGCCAGCATAAAATTGTCAATCTCAGATGTCTACATTAAAGAAGAGCATGGAACGTATAATCGCTTTATATGAAATTAGATGCTTGAGGAAGCTACCTATAAATACACGAAAAGACTTCCAGAGAAATGAGATCAGATCCATCATTAGAATAGTAGCAGTTTGATCTGATAAATGTAGAATACGCAAGTTGGGACAGTTTTGAGAACGAATCACTGAGAAACAAAGAATACGTTAATTAGAATAATTTGTGAGATCGAATTACTGAGAAACAAAGAATACGTTAATTAGAATAATTTGTGAGATCGAATTACTGAGAAAATTGGAATATGGTAACTAAGACAGTTTGTGAGAAATAATGAATGAGAAACGTAGAATACATTAGTTAGGACAATTTGTGAGAACGATGCGCTGGCTAAGTAGAACACGACAGTTAAAAATATATATGAGAACGAATCACAGATTAACAAATGGTACGTTAGTTAAGACTGTACGTTAGAACGAGTCACAGATGAACAGATGGTACGTTAGTTAAGACTGTACGTTAGAACGAATCATAGATGAACAAATGGTACGTTAGTTAAGACTGTACGTTAGAACGAATCACAGATGAACAAATGGTACGTTAGTTAAGATTGTACGTTAGAACGAATCACAGATTAACAAATGGTAGTTAGTTAAGACTGTACGTTAGAACGAATCACAGATTAACAAATGGTACGTTAGTTAAGACTGTACGTTAGAACGAATCATCATCATCATCATCTCCACAACGAAGGTTGGCTGTAATGGATCTCCAACGTCTTCTGTCTCTTGTCTTGGTGGTGCACTCTGATAGACTCTTTCCAGTCCATCTCTTGATGTTATCTTCCCACTTATAGCGCTGTCTTCCCCTTGCACGTTTGTCTTCAACTCTCCCTTCTGTTATGGTCTTCTGCAAGGTGTTATGCCTTTTTATGTGGCCAAAGTATTTTAGCTGCCGAACTTTGACCTCCCTCATTAGTTCTCATTTCATACCTAGATTTTCTAGGACCTCCTTATTTGTTTTCTTCTCTTTCCATGAGATACACCCCATTCTTCTATATATCCACATTTCAAGAGCCTCAATTCTTTCTTCCAAATGCTTATTCATCGTCCATGTTTCTGCACCATACAGAAATGCAGAATATATATAACACTTTATGATTCTCAGTTTTAATTTGTGAGATAACTGTTTGGATGTCAGTATATGTTTCATGTTGTTGAATGTAGCTTTGGCCATTCCTATTCTAGAACGAATCACAGATTAACAAATGGTACGTTAGTTAAGACTGTACTTTAGAACGAATCACAGATTAAGAAATGGTACGTTAGTTAAGACTGTACGTTAGAACCAATCACAGATTAACAAATGGTACGTTAGTTAAGACTGTACGTTAGAACGAATCACAGATTAACAAATGGTACGTTAGTTAAGACTGTACGTTAGAACCAATCACAGATTAACAAATGGTACGTTAGTTAAGACTACGTTAGAACGAATCACAGATTAACAAATGGTACGTTAGTTAAGACTGTGCGTTAGAACGAATCGCAGAGAAAAAAAAAACATACAGTTAGTAAGGACAGTAAATAAATAAATATTACACACATAAATGTATGTTTCCGGCACTCGTGAGAAATACAGAAGTAGAAAACTAGACAACAGGAAAACAACAGAAGTGAGTGGCTTATCGGAGAATCGAACTCAAGACCTTCCGAACGGCACCACCGCCTAGCTACAGAATCGAATCACACTATCCTTCCTACCAACTAGGCACCACATAGCTGATGCAGGAGATCATGTGTCTACACAACCTCCTGTTCCCATTGCAAATTATCAATTCTGTTGTTGATGTCTTTATATGCAGCTATGTGAAACTGTTCAGTATCTGCTCTTTATATCTCCCTCATCTCTATTTCCTTCAATAGGAAATTGGTTGTCACAATATTCCAGTTTTCCCCATTCTCATAACATGTTAAAATAAAATGCTTTGTTTTCTTCTAATATGAATAATAAGGTTTATAAGCACATTGGCTTCTTTCATAACATCCTCACTACTCTCTTATTAGCTGTTGTGGCAGGTTTGTCACTGGGGTTCATATGTGATGGCTGAATCGAAATATTCTAGGAAATGTATTTTTGCATATAGGTTGTCACCACCAGACGATAACATCCAGTTTTCATATCACGACATTATGACCACACTGTAGAGTAGTCACGACAAAATGTTCACCACTAAAGTGAAAAGAAAAGAAAAAACAAAACAAAACAAGCAGCTGCAGTAAATAAGGAGTTTGCGATCGTGCTACATTTAATTAAATAAAACGTAATCTCTTCCTGATGTCAAGATTGGTGATCAGCTCACGACAAAGGTCATCAGGTATGATAGAAAATTATTCCGAAGTAAAATCGATCTTCGGTTTAGAACTGTTGTCTTGATCACACTAAATTGAACGTTGGTGCATTACTGGCGTTTATAATTCATTACAGTTCGCTCAGTTTAATTCACCTGGTTTTACAACTGAGATGATCTTTCAGAATGCCTGATTAAGTTTTTCTAGTACCAGGTCGATGAACGCTGTTGTGTGTTGTTCTGTTTGCGCGGAATGTTAATCAACAGACCATTGTTACTCTTTTTAAACTGTGTTTTTCAATTGGCGCTGTTTATCGTCAAAAAAAAAAAAAAAAAAATAAGAATAATAATAAAGAGAAATCATGCGTTGCTCCACAGCTTGTTATGAGAGTGTTTCATTATGCGCTCGTTTTGTTTAGTTCCCGGGAGGTCTTTGATGAGACAAACGCAAAATAGGACTACCACTCCATCAGTCATGTGATATAAATCGACTAAAATAAGGCTGGGCATTAGCCAGGCAGCTTCATCATTTAATAAAAGCATTGATACTTCTTCTTCTTCTTCTTCCTCGTTCGTCCTGAAAAGGACGTTGGTTGCGTTGTGTCCGTTTATAGCGAAGCTGCGATATTTGCCCCTTTTGGCCGACACATCATACTTCCGCACGGCATTTTTGGGACCGGGTTTGCCTTCCCTCTTCGATCCCTACTCTGCAGACTGCAGTGATGCTTCCAGGACCACCACTTGGAGGTGGAGTAGGTCTTGGTCAGCTCTGATTCGCTGACCTTGAGGCAAGCAGTCAAGCTATGAGTCGCTGACTGTTGATACAGCAACTACCATCGCAAGAACATGACAATTATACCTTATCAGTTGATTAACTTCATATTTTTATCTTCATCAATTGACAAACAAAAATGGTCAAAGGTTATAGACGTTCATCGTAATGGCAGGAACATTTAAGTTTCCAATTATCGTGGTTGAGAAATGAAAGTGGCCTTGGTTAACACGTGTTTCAACTGTATGTTGGTTATCTCTACACTGGAAGGCAAATGCTCTAAGAACACCATTAAGAAAAACTATAGGACACTTCCTTCTAAAGTGTAAAAAATCAAATATTAAATAAAAACAGCTGTCACAGAGTTAACCCGAAGATTAACCAGGGAGAGTTATCTTTGCGGTGCCGGCTTTGTGAATGGCTCAGATTTGCCTGGCAACCGCTTGCAGATAGGCAGCACGAGTGGGGAAGGTGAATGTAAGACTTTGTGATAAGTTCCCAGCAGATATTTCCAGTGATTCTGAATCTCGTGACACTGTCACTCCTATCACTCTATCCCCACTCTATATTATAATGCTAACGAGTCCCCACCTCCCTTATTACACTGAGTGAACAGAAGAGGAAGAAAGGTAGAACTGTATGTCTCGCACGCACACTTTCTTTCCTTCTCTATATATGTAATTAACGTGTGTTGGTAATGCAAACACAACTACAACATTTATTGAATTACTTAAAGAAAACAACATCCAATTACAGTAATACAAATGCAATAAAAACTAACATTAACTATACCTGGAAGAAAAAAAAAGATAATAGTTAATACGAAATACGCAAATGAATCTTAAGTCTATCTATACTATGTGATGATGATGATGATGAATTTAAGCGAGTCCTAGATACTAAAAAAGGATATCTTGTTTCTTGGTCTGTGACTGACTGTCAATAAAACTCAGGGTGTTTGTACGCCGTGAACATGTCTTTGTCTGCATTCAATACCATTGCCCGGCTCACTGACTTTCTTCGGGTGTCGATGGCCTGATCTTTTGTTCTTCACGATGCGAGTGTTGACAATGAAATGAGCGGCTGGGGTGGCGTGTTCATATGTTATGTAGACCGCAACGTTTTTCTGCAGAGACTTCGTCTGGTATGCAGATGTCCCTTTGTGGTGAAGATATTTTGCTCAGGTGGTGCTTGATATGAATATGTTATATATCTGTATATGTTGGCGCAACTTTTTTACTTAACGAGTCTGTCCATTACCGCAGGTAATTTAGGATCTCAATACTTTTCGTAGGCACTGGGTTTACAAGATCGTCCGTCTGCTCCTGCAACTTCTGATCAAGATTTCTCAAAGGCACGTGTTGCAACGACAATCTTCCGTAGGCTACTGCTACGTCTGATCATTAATTCACGTAGATAGCTCTTAGTAATGCAGCCATTATTCTAGGTATTTTCTGCTTACTTTTCTGTGTGGGTGGTTGATGACAGAAAGTATCCTTCGCCGCCTGGCAAATTCCTTTCTAACCCCCGTTGAGTGTTGGTAGGTATGTTGCCGTTAAATATCTGTGAGATACGTGTCGTCGCAGTATATCTGGTTGGCCCTACTCAATAGCTTGTCCCGTGATTTACGCCAACAGCGTAGTAAGAAGAAGGCTGGGTTATCTCAAACGGCCCCTATCTCTACCACTGCGATGGATAAAATAACAAACCCTTATAAGTACCCCGTAATCTATGTTACGCATGTGGTGTGTTCTTGTATGTGAAATCTTATCACTATAATAAATGACTGCGCGGTGTTTACTGTACTGAACTGTTTACCGGGTAATGTAAGAAGCAAAATAAAAGTGTCTTGTATTTACTTCGTTATAGTTACTGGAAACTGTGCAATCTTATAACTCTAATAATTCTCTGCACGGTGTTTATTGCAACCTGTACTTATTAGTATAAAATATAATATTATAATAAAACGTGACTGGTATTTACAGTGTTGTATTTATGGAAAATATGATATATATATATATATATATATATATATATATATATATATATATATATATATATATATATATATATATATATATATAACTGGAATTAAAATGGATGTATATTAATGATGTACAAACTATATTACAATAACCTTGGTGTCCATATAAAGAAATCACTGACACAAATCCTGACTCTTCCTCGTGAAATATAGAACCAAGTCGGTTGGCGGTATGCTTTCTCTTAGCAATATTGAGCGACCAATTTCGTTGGGTTTTATCGAGTCCGAATCGCCACTGGCGATTTCCCGTGTTCGCTTCTGATGTCATGTGAAGCTCCATTCGTCATTACTTTAGTCAGACAACCAGTCCCCATTACTCTGTAAAGTTTCTGTAATGTTTGGCTATGATCGCTTTCATATTTTGCTTAGCCCAGACAATCCGTCTCCTGTCCGTCTGATGTCTGTGCAGCATTTAATAGTCTTTCTATAATGACGTATTCTTTACTCCTTTCATGTTGATCTTCCCTCAGACTCTGCATCTCCGTTAATCCAATATTACTTCGCTTGTTCCGTGAAGTCCGACTGGCTACCACACTCATTGTACAGTTACCTTTCCTATCTGTCACCGACTGCCCATTATGTTCTGTTACTAGCCGAAATAATACTTGTAGATTACTGGCCTTGGGTAAACACAACCGTGAGGTAGTGGCGGCTACTTCCAATTGTCCGTCGATGGTCTGTTGATGTACTGTCTCATTGTTATGTAAACATTCCCTGTAAAATTGGTTGATTTCCCACGACTGATGAAGAACGATGTCTGGTGTGGACAATGGGTATAGACAACCGACTGCTTTCTCATGCCTTGAGAAATTTATCGACAAAATATCGGCAATAGGTTTTAAGAATTTAAATGCAGAATTACTCGGCTCTCGCGACATATGTCCCCCGCACACAGTGTTAGCTTGCGAAGACTCCTGCGAGTCAGGATGCATTTTGCATTCCCTATTGTCTGCTGTAGTTATCTTCTCGCTATTACTATCCTCTTCATCTTCCTCGTCTCCACCATACTTCTCCTCGTCCAAATAATTCTCCTCGCAATCTTCCTCAGTTGCTTCTCCTGTATCAGCTATAAATAGCTGCTCCATTTCCTGTTTCAATGTCGTGGCCGTGACCAAGAGTTGTCGCCACTGCTCTACTATGTTCGTAGAGCAGGCTGTGTGATCCTGCACGCTAGCAGATGACTGTCTAACCGCATTGGACTGCGGTACTGTGTTCGGTTTTCCTTTATTCGAGTGCCCTGTGGTCGCTCGTGTCGGGAGGTTTGCCGTTTCCGTTATGGGTCCATCTAAATATCTCTTTAATAGACTAATATTATATATTTCCAGCTGATTCTCCACTGGAATCCTATAATTCGTTCGCGATGCCTTCTCGACCATTGCGTATGGCCCGTGCCATCCAATCTGTAACCTGTTATGTTTGCTAGGCATAAACAGTAAAACGTGCGCTCCTATCTCTAGCTCACATCTGGGATCATTCGTATTATATTCTCTGCCACGTTGACGCCGCCTCTTCTTCATACGTAGCCTGTTTTCCTTATTAATGGCTTTCCCCGGTTTTCCATGCTTTAATGACCCTCTCTGGCATTCAGGACCTGATCTGATACCTTGATCCATGTCCCTTGCGATTCCCTGCCAATAATAATGGTGGGTGATTCTTTGCTTAGTGATGTATTGTCTGACATGACCACTAGATTCACTAGCATGGCCCATACCTACGATATAAAATCTATATCGCGCTGGTATTGCTCGTTGAGTATACTCATGTCCGCGCTTTCCTGCTTTTCTAAGGAGTAGTCCTTGCTGCTCAAAGAAGTCTCCTGGTTGCGATGGGTTGTCTCTTTTCAGTCTCTTCTTAAAACTCGGTTCTACCGATTTATCGTTCTTTTGAGCTTGTTTCAGCTCTTGCGGATGGAAATCAAACTCGTCTCCTTGTCTCTTCTCCTTCGCTTGTTCACGTGTCTGCCATGCAGCTGTGACTCTTGACCGACGAGTATCTCCCAAAACCACATATTTGCAGCCTATAATGAATTCATACATATGATCAATTAAAACTGCCGTTCGTAGCTCTCCCTTGACACATCTGCCTTCAATGGGAGTCCGGGCGATAGCCGCCATCATTGGAGGAACACCTTTAACTGTGCCCTGAATTTCCACCGTTTCCTCAGTCAATTGTTCTGGTCTAACCAGTCTTGAACTGATTTTCGACTCGACTTCCAGCCCGGAATCGAATACCTCTTCCACTTTTCCTCCATTGAAAAATTTGCGTTTTGATGGAATCCGGGCGCTAGTTGCCGTCCATGAAAGATCACCTTTCCTTCTCCACCCTTTTGCCTTAGCGTCCTGGTAATATTCGTTGCCAGGTTTAAACCTCTTCTTTCTCTTGAGTGACCCATTTTTACTGACATCAAATCTCTTTGTTTCTTTCTTCGCTGTATCGAAATAAAAAATGTTTCCCTACTTCTTTCTTCTGCTAAACAATCTTTGAATCCGACGACGGATCCAATTTGGCCATTGTTTGCCCTTATTACGTATCTTGTGTATCTTGCCCGTGGAGTGGTCATACTTCAAGATACGGTGCAATCCATCTGTCCTTTTATATCGGGTGCAGTGTGTTGTATGTTTCGTGCATCGGCGCTGTGCCTTGTATACCGCGCGTACACCAAGCTGTTTCCTATTGTGTCGCCTGGTGTCTTTCCTTCTGTCTATCCGCTTAGTTTTCCTCTCGCCTCCATATAGAATCGGAGTCCAGTAGGTGTTAAGCTGCTATATCCCCGCCGGCTCTACCACACTGTTCTCCTGATGATCCTCTTCTACCTCCTTTTGAACAGAGTCGGGGGGTGCATCCGTGTCCTTCGTCCACCCTGTCCCGATAATAGTATGTGTTGTTATACCTCCTAAAGGCACACTTTCTCTCCGTACATTCCAAAAGTGGTAGGATCTGGCTTTCCCTCGTCCGGGGGAAAGGCAGACTTAGGCGACTTGGGCATCTGTCTATCTCCATGAATAACATCGAATGCCCGCTCCTCTCCGGTCACTTATTTCCACGTAGAAGGGCCGGGGGAGTGAGGTAATAATTGTTCTCCTGATGTCAGGAGACATGTTCCTGTTTTCTTCTTCTCTGTGATGCCAGATGAAATTGTTTTATTCGAAGCCCCACTGCAAGAGTCATCGAAGGTACCGCTTCCAATTAGAATAGGCTCTTCTGTGCCTTTTAATAACTTTCCGTTATCTCTGCAGAGGTGTCTAGAATCCACTACATCAACTACGCCCAAGGAAAGCGAGCAGGGTGAACCGTGCAGTGGTGGTTCAGCGGAACCCGTAGAGGTATCTTCACTTCGGCCCTGTTCACCCGCAAACGTGTGCAGATGAATGCAGTTTTCTGCCTTCTCGTAATCAGTTTTTCCTGCGGATTTCTTTGCTTATGACGTAATGCAATGCGAAGATGGTGTGTCATCTACGCGATATGTTAGCTCATCTGCCCCGTTATGGTCCGAAAGAAATATTTCTGGTTTAACTTTTGTGGATTGTTCATACGCTACAAGCAACCTCTTCATCCGAAGTTCGTGCTCTCTCTCTGCCTTGATTCTCCTATCTTTAGCCTCTCTCTCTGCCTTTCTCTCATCTTTCTCCGCTGCTAGCGTCAATCTTCTTTGCTCTACTTCTAATGCTAGTTTCCTCTCTTCAGCTGCCATTTTTCTCTCTTGCTCTTCCTTGTACCACCTTACAGCTTTTTCCACATATTCAATAAGTTCTCCATTCTCTAGTTTTAAGCTCATTGCTTCCTGGAAAGCTGCTGTGCGAATTTGCAACCAATCTGCTATGGTCAATCTAGAATTTCAATCTGCCTATCGCTATTCAAAATTATGTGGGAGAACCAAATAATTTAGAGCGAAAATCAAATACGTGACTTTGGCCGAAGAGAAAAACAACATCAAAATTTCCCGTACACTTCACTATAACATTTACACCCGTACAGACAAATGACAATATTAAAGAAAACCTTTGACAATAAAATTCTAAGACTTGCTAAGAATACCAGTCAAATATTTCTGACCATAAACAGTCTGCCTACCAAGAAAACAATAACCAAATGTTTCGTCTCAGTGCCTTAGCCGCTATTGTTCACTTGTGAACAAATGGACTATACAATGTCGGTTCGCTCGTTCGATGCGTCCGACTTCAACAATGTCTATTGTTAGTGATCCATGTGGTCCTACCCATGTACCAAAAATCCAGGTAAATTTTTAGTGATGACAACAAATCAAAAGTGGTAACTAGATGCAGTAATTAAGTGTGTAAAAAGTAATATGGTATAATATTCTAACATACGTCAATGTCTTATTAAATATAATATGAATATCTTATTCAAACTTAATTATCTAATATTCTAATCTGTATTCTTTCCCTCTTTATAAGTAGACTAAGGAACAGTATAGATGACAGTGAATAGGTTTTACAAAAAAATTGCAAACAAAAAAAAGAATTCTTTCATGTTTTTGTCTAGGACAAACCCCAAGGTACTATCTCGGCTTGCAGCCTCCACTTAATGTCACAGGGTTAACCCGAAGATTAACCAGGGAGAGTTATCTTTGCGGTGCCGGTTTTGTGAATGGCTCAGATTTGCCTGGCAACCGCTTGCAGATAGGCAGCACGAGTGGAGAAGGTGAATGTAAGACTTTGTGATAAGTTCCCAGCAGATATTCCCAGTGATTTTGAATCTCGTAACAATGTCACTCCTACCACTCTATCCCCTCTCTATATTATAATGCTAACGAGATCCCACCTCCCCTATTACACTGAGTGAACAGAAGAGGAAGAAAGGAAGAACTGTTTGTCTCTCTCGCACACTTTCTTTCCTTCTCTATATATGTAATTAACGTGTGTTGGTAATGCAAACACAACTACAACATTTATTGAATTACTTAAAGAAAACAACATCCAGTTACAATAATACAAATGCAATAAGAACTAACATTAACTATACCTGGAAAAAAATATATTAGTTAATGCAAAATACGCAAATGAATCTTAAGTCTATACTATGTGATGATGATGATGAGTTTAAGCGAGTCCTAAATACTAAAAAAAGATATCTTGTTTTTTGGTCTCTGACTGATTGTCAATAAAACTCTGGGTGTTTGTACGCCGTGAACGTGTCTTTGTCTGCATTCAATACCATTGTCCGGCTCACTGACTTTCTTCGGGTGTAGATGGCCTGATCTTTTGTTCTTCACGATGCGAGTGTTGACAATGAAATGAGCGGCTGGGGTGGCGTGTTCATATGTTATGTAGACCGCAACGTTTTTCTGCAGAGACTTCGTCTGGTATGCAGATGTCCCTTTGTGGTGAAGATATTTTGCTCAGGTGGTGCTTGATATGAATATGTTATATAGCTGTATATGTTGGCGCATCAGTTTTACTTGTCGAGTCTGTCCATTACCGAAGGTAATTTAGGATCTCAATACTTTTCGTAGGCACTGGGTTTACAAGATCGTCCGTCTGCTCCTGCAACTTCTGATCAAGATTTCTCAAAGGCACGTGTTGCAACGACAATTTTCCGTAGGCTACTGCTACGTCTGATCATTAATTCACGTAGACAGGTCTTAGTAATGCAGCCATTATTCTAGGTATTTTCTGCTTACTTTTCTGTGTGGGTGGTTGATGACAGAAAGTATCTTTTGCCGCCTGGCAAATTCCTTTCTAACCCCCTTTGAGTGTTGGTAGGTATGTTGCCGTTAAATATCTGTGAGATACGTGTCGTCGCAGTATATCTGGTTGGCCCTACTCATTAGCTTGTCCCGTGATTTACGCCAACAGCGTAGTAAGACGAAGGCTGAGTTATCTCAAACGGTCCCTGTCTCTACCACTGCGATGGATAAAATAACAAAACATTATAAGTACCCCGTAATCTATGTTACGCATGTGGTGTGTTCTTGTATGTGAAATCTTATCTCTATAATAAATGACTGCGCGGTGTTTACTGTACTGTACTGTTTACCGGGTAATGTAAGAAGCAAAATAAAAGTGTCTTGTATTTACTTCGTTATAGTTACTTGAAACTGTGCAATCTTATAACTCTAATAATTCTCTACACGGTGTTTATTGCAACCTGTACTTATTAGTATAAAATATAATATTATAATAAAACGTGTCTGGTATTTACAGTGTTGTATTTATGGAATATATATATATATATATATATATATATATATATATATATATATATATATATTATATATATATATATATATATATATATATATATTATATATTATATATATATATATATATAGTATATATATATATATATATATATATATAGATATATATATATATAGATATATATATATATATATATATATATATATAGATATAATATATATATACATATACATATACATATACATATACATATACATATACAATATTATATATACATATATACATATATATATATATATATATATATATATATATATATATATATATATATATATATATATATATATATATATATATATATATATATATATATATATATATATATATATATATATATATATATATATTATATATATATATATATATATATATATATATATATATAACTGGAATTAAAATGGATGTATATTAATGATCTACAAACTATATTACACTAACCTTGGTGTCCTTATAAAGAAATCACTGACACAAATCCTGACTCTTCCTCGTGAAATATAGAACCAAGTCGGTTGGCGGAATTCTTTCTCTTACCAATATTGAGCTACCAATTTCGTTGGATTTTATCGGGTCCGAATCGCCGCTGGCGATTTCCCGTGTTCGCTTCTGATGTCATGTGAAGCTCCATTCGTCATTACTTTAGTCAGACAACCAGTCCCCATTACTCTGTAAAGTTTCTGTAATGTTTGGCTATGATCGCTTTCATATTTTGCTTAGCCAAGACAATCCGTCTCCTGTCCGTCTGATGTCTGTAAAGCATTTAATAGTCTTTCTATAATGACGTATTCTTTACTCCTTTCATGTTGATCTTCCCTCAGACTCTGCGTCTCCGTTAATCCAATATTACTTCGCTTGTTCCGTGAAGTCCGACTGACCATTATACTCATTGTACAGTTACCTCTCCTATCTGTCACCGACTGCCCATTATGTTCTGTTACTAGCAGAAATAATACTTGTAGATTACTTGACTTGGGTAAACACAACAGCGACGTAGTGGCGGCTACTTTCAATTGTCCGTCTATGGTCTGTTGATGTACTGTCTCATTGTTATGTAAACATTCCCTGTAAAATTGGTTGATTTCCCACGACTGATGAAGAACGATGTCTGGTGTGGACAATGGGTATAGACAACCGACTGCTTTCTCATGCCTTGAGAAATTTATCGACAAAATATCGGCAATAGGTTTTAAGAATTTAAATGCAGAATTACTCACCTCTCGCGACAACAGCTTAGGATTCAACTATTAAATTTTTTATAACCATTGAACTACTTAGAACAGGTGCTAGAAATAGACCTTCCTAATTAAATATGTAATAATGTAAAATAGATTATGACAAGAAAAAATATTAACATATACAACAGGATTCAAAAGTACAAGGAGCTGCTATAGCGCAGCGGTTAATGCACTAACTTCCTAGCTAGGTGGTACCAGAGCAACTCTGGTA
The DNA here is from genome assembly GCA_024509875.1 of Oreohelix idahoensis. NCBI lineage: Eukaryota > Metazoa > Mollusca > Gastropoda > Stylommatophora > Oreohelicidae > Oreohelix > Oreohelix idahoensis. The sequence goes on from JAMPIV010006854.1 coordinate 40,844, forward strand.
AAGTTAAGGCGGCTGGTATGATATTGACCACATCACCCCTAGTGCGCCCATGGTCAAGAACATATGGGCCTAACACCTTATTCTCAATATGCCTCAATGGACGTGTAACGTGATCCTTTACTTTTTTTATTTATTTATTTTTAATATAAATGTATAATAATAGGTGCTGAAATCAGCATCTGCTTGTTGGACAATAAATCATGAGATACTTAAAACTGGAGAGAAGAAAAAGTAAATAAATGATGGGATCTCAATAATATGAGTGGTAAGAACTTGAGCTGCTGGCACATGACAGGAGGACTGGGCAGGTCTTTATTGTAGGCCTATGCTTCTTGTGGAGCTAAAGTTGATTGATTGATTGATTGATTGATGGATTCAATGACAGTGAATCCTGCTTTACACCAACATTTGGGTTGTTCCAACGTCATATCTTCAAATTATATAAACTGGGCAGTGTCGATAAAGTACCTCGGTTAATTTATCTTATCTAATTCATGAACCTACATCGCGTTGTAATGTTATCTATATTTTCATAAAAATCGTACTTCCAAGCACGCGGAAGTGCTAGCTATCTCACACTGCGTTATCAGTCTGGTAACGCGGGTTACTGCGTTTCAAGTAACAGTCCCATGATGTATTACAGTTTATGTACCACTGAGTCATGTCTGACCTTGAGCACGAATATGTAATTATTTATTTTCACAAATGATGCAATCTACCTATTATACGTAATTGTGAAATCACTCACTTAATTTTGTGAGTTATTTTTGTATTTTTGTGTGGTTATCTTTCCTTTATTTTCGGCAAGGAAATTGCGTGTTATAAAAATCTAGCGTTATTCCATCTATGTCCTTACCAATAGTTATCATTATCGTCATGCACAATCTCAGAAACTAAGTTCTGCATGTTCTATGTGACATGACGCAATGGAGTCAGTTACATGAAGGAACCTTGAAATAAGTATAACGTTTTGATGAACTTTTATACTAAAATAATGTTGTTAAACGTCGAGGAATTTAGAAAGACATTTCTTATGTTTCTATAGCGTAAATAGAAGAATAGCACGACTTGTTATTTTAGTGGTGTTGTGTTAGAGGATTCACAAACAACATAAATAGACTTAGCCTCTAAGCCCTCGAGTAGCAATTCATGGTAGACATATCTTTTGGAATATTGTCGTAGATTTTGGATAGGTGATTAAGATAGATTCTGGTCCCGTCTGAATAGAACTGGAAAATGTGTTAACTCATTGAGAGATAAGGTAAAGAAATAGATTTCACGAGTGAAATGGTGGAAAAGGTAGAGTCTGTCCCTGGATTGAGAAGATTCTCTAGTCCAGCCTATCTTACGACTGAAATTTGTTTATCAGACAGTTTACCTTTCTGTATATATTAACATATGCACTATAACCACTCACATACACACACACACACACAGATAAGTGACGACAACTAGACGCACAAACATGAAACTATATTAATGGAGTAGGGATATTGGGACGAGCTGACCAACACAGGTAATTAAGTTTTATGTTAAGTTTATTTATCATAAAGAAAACAAAACCTTCTCAACATCTAGTATCAAATATCAAATATAAAATCATAGGTTAAGAATTAATAAAGAATTAGACACATAAGTGCAATCCCCTCTGCTGAGACAAGATCCCACATGAAGAAGTTAATTAACCGCCAAAAGGTCAAAAGATTAGCACTATGGTATAGAATTTGACTATACTGTAAAGAACAGAGTTCCTAATTAATCTATTCTGAAAATAACAGTAATAGCAAACTACAGAAAGGCAAAACAAAGTGAGTATCATGATTATACAATAGAAGAATGATTCAATCCTTCTTTCTCTCGCTTCAGACAGACAGTGGCCACGTTCATTCGTTCTTACGTAACTGTTGATTAACAACATCTAGAACATATCTCCATGGTACAAACAGCAAATCCAGTGTTGGTTGTTTTGGCAAAGTAATCCCAAGCTCCTCCAAGTTTGATTAATCCGGTTATTTGGGGAACGCTTACTTCGTTACTGTTAATTGGATCTGTTTATTTCACATCAATTTGTCCAGGTAGGAAAATAATTACGACTTCTAGTGTTCACAGGGTCATTAGTTTGTAATTCCAATACTTAAAGAAAATGTTAGGTATGTAAATCTCTCGGGATAAAAATCCTCGTCACACCACAGTGATCGGTAGATGGGAAATGTTAATTGTTGACAATTTCGCCACAGCGGGCTGAATGTATATGAAAATTTGGTTAAAGAAATGTGGATAGCTATAGGTCCAGTTACAATTATTCTTGTAGTCTTTTTTTGGTACTCTCTCTCTTTCTTGGTAAACAAGAGAGCCGAACAGGTCAACCTTGAAGACCCGCTATTTGCATAAGAATGTTTGTTTTGCGTCTATTGGACTTAGACCCGTTTTCTCAGATTTAGGCCGCTGGTAGTTTTGGGTTGTGATCCGTACTGGATTTTAGGAAGTAAATACATAACATTTAATCACAATATCAGTATCTATCCTAACCCGCGTAACGGTATAATTTAATATCCACTCGGTTATTAGATTTAATTAGAAACCACAAGTGTATATCTCATTTTATGGTTTTTTTAAAAAACCCGTGAAATAAGCGCTAGTCATTTATAAAATTACTCACAATGAATTAGAAATAAATATATATTTCGTCAGTACTTATAATGAATAGTGCATTTACTCGTCATTTAAAATATCTCTTACTGGTTAATAGCAATTAATTAAATTTTTGTTACAGCTGGAAGAATTAGCTATATATATATAGTTTTAAATCTGCTAGCCAGTTAACACAGTAAATCCTAGTGAAATATAAAATGACGAACTTTAGCAATTAAATCACTCAAAAATGCTAGTATAATATAGTTACCGCAACTCAGAAAAAGAAACTCTCCAATCGAAACACTAAGAAATCCGCTTTAACAATGGTCTAGAATTCGAAGCTAGATCTTCTGAAAATTATGCGGCGACTAGATAAAGGATTTTAAAAGCTGGGGTATATATATAAAATAGGTAGAAATTCGCTAGCGATTGCCAGATTACACGCCTTAACCCGTATTCTTGGCAAATCTGCGGTTCGATTCTGAATCAAAGTTAAATTTTACACTTATGCCGACTGTAGACGTCTCCAAGGAACAACCAGTCTTTTGATCTCGTCTCGTCTGCTACAGACGTAATTAGCTACTAATTACGTTCACGAACGAACGATGCCGTCGGTAACCTGGTTATTGTTGCGTGCATATTTTGACGCACATATTACAAAAATCGATATGGCTATTTAATATGGGAAAAATATAGACATTCATTCATTTGTGTATGAAAATGCTGTCTATGGTAAAAGCGAGAGAATCCATGTTTGATTCACACTTTTGATTATAGGAGTAATCGTTCTGGATATTGATCCGGCGCAAGGATATTGCGCTTACGTTTGTACTTATTTTTTAGGGCCAGAAAATATATTAATTTGCTTATTGTGTTTATGGCCTGAATTCATATGTATTACATATTATTAGTACAAGTAGAATCAGTCCTATATTGTATATTTTGGATGGGTAGGAGGGACTAGATTCTTGTTATTCCGGTCTAGCGGAAGTATGAGTTGTCTTCACAAGTCGTGATGAGTTCCGATGTACCGTGATAATGGCGGGTACGCACTTTTCAAAGGGCTGGTAGATTCTTAAGGAAATATGATTCAGGAAGTGGTTTTCTTCTAAAGGAGATGGTATCTCTACTATAGTTTATGTTAGAGACTCTCCTAAGGTACGGTACAATGTATAATTCGGACTCCATGTATTGCCAGACCCTATTTTGATGATCTCATGTCGATTCGACCTAGATGGAACATTGTGCTTCGTATCGCTAGGGTCGTGTTTTGTATCGACGAAGATGACAGACTTTCCTGCAGCGGTTATGGCTACGTGAATTAACCTGATCACCGTAGAGCTGTATGGAAACATTTATGAAATCATTTATATACCCATTATAAATTAACTCTGGCTTATATTCTCCTTCCTATGAATGAGTGAACGACAACTCAGGGAGGCAGCCATGTTAGATTTCGGTCATCATATGTTTTGATCACTGCCAAGAGAACAGATTATTTATCCTATTATCGGACAGTGACAGGGAGATCTCAATCTTGCTAGAAACCCCCCCTTTCGTGGTTTCATAATATATACTACAAACTATGGACGTCAAGTAACTTTAGTTATTTACCGATCTGCCTTCACTGACGCGTTTAGTCAGATAGGGGGATGCGGCCATAATATATCATGATATTGAACTTTTGATGTACTGCCCATTATTTCTGAATGTGTCATGACTTCAGATCTGCTATGTATACTTACAAATTGATATGTCAACATACCATGATGTACTCGTATGTCCCAGTGTGTACGTCTGAATAAATTGAGTAAACAAAGATTCCAGCAGTCTGCATTGGTGCCTTGTAGACACAAGTGTATGAGTGGTTATATTGGTCAGCACACGAGCAGTACACCATTCGCGGTAATCACACTCTACACTTCTACTTCATACATACACCATCCTGCGTCGGTTGAAGTGACCAAGTTTAGGGCCTGCTTCCCCTGGAGCCTTTGCCTTCCCTAACTCAGGACTAGGGTGAGTTACCCATTTACAGCTGGGTAGACTGGAGCATGCCTGATCTCAACAACACACCACTCTTCCTTACAGAGCATACCGACTGACACTTTACAGAGTGGAAAGAAGGAAAGAAACTTTACAGTTATCATCCCCTTATTCTACAATCGCTTAATTCCCTCTGAGAAAGTGCACTATCAAAAGGTACGACTTTTGAATTATCGCTCTTGATTTTGCAAATATACGACTCGTCCTCTCTCTCTACACGCGTCATAGTCTGGCCTGTCACTATTACAACGGTTGCCCAATCGCTGGCGTTATAATTCAGTAAATGGCTCTTACTCGCTAGCTGTTTACCTGTCCCGTCGTGGACTAGTTAATCGGTCTGTTTATAAACATTCCTAGTGCCTGTAAGACAATAGAGAAAAGAAAAAAATTAGGCGTGGCTACAATATGAGTTTGACAGATATAGAAGTACGAGGGTTTTCTGTTAACAAATCATGCATACTAATAAGAAAGCAACGTGGAAGCCAGGTGGGAGCAAAACGTGTTGATACATGTAATCTATTTACATAACTCTGTCACAAATATATGTGGTAGATCTTACAGCATGTCTTAAAGCAACACTTTGACAGATAATTCCTCGTGTCTTAATGCTAATCGCAGAATGATTCTTTCTAGTGTCTTGAAATTACAATTCGATATATATTTCCTCTTCTCTTGATATTACATTTCGATACATACTTCCTCATGTTTTGATTCCACAACCTGAGCCAAACTTCCTCATGTAATGATTCCAATCTCTGATAATTATTTCCATTATGTTATGATTCTATACTCCGATAAATATTTTCTTATGTCACGACACAATTGTGAGAGTGATCTCGAGATTATATAACATAGGCCTATTGTGCTCAAATTGGGTACTACAATTCTTCTCTCACTTCTACTTCTTTCATTTTTCAACCCCCCAAGGAGCATAGGCCCTCAACAAACGTGTGACAAATCTTCCTGTTCCGTGCCATCAGCTCAAGGTCTTTCCATGACTTCTTCATCCCCTTCACGCCTGTCTCAGTTCTCTTCTCTGTGTGTTCTTTGGTCTTCCACTAAATCTCTGCCTGTCTCAGTTCTCTTCTCTGTGTGTTCTTTGGTCTTCCACTAAATCTCTGCCTGTCTCAGTTCTCGTCTCTGTGTGTTCTTTGGTCTTCCACTAAATCTCTGCCTGTCTCAGTTCTCTTCTCTGTGTGTTCTTTGGTCTTCCACTAAATCTATGCCTGTCTCAGTTCTCTTCTCTGTGTGTTCTTTGGTCTTCCACTAAATCTCTTATCCTGGGGGTTCCAGAACAAGAACTGCCTGGTAATGCTATCAACATTTTTGTCTAAATGTGTCCTATCCGTCTCCTGCGTTTTCTTCTCATCTCTCGTTCCACTGGTACTTGTCTTGTTCTTGTCATCAGTTGCACATTAGTGATCCTGTCATATCACTTTAATGTGTCTACTCTACGCAACTATCTATTCATGAAAGCCTGCAGCTTTTCATATAAAATTATGATATACACTTATGTGTGTGTATATATATATATATATATATATATATATATATATATATATATATATATATATATATATATATATGTGTGTGTGTGTGTGTGTGTGTGTGTGTGTGTGTTAGGGTGGGCGAGATTTGATGATGCTGTTGTCAAATGTGATCACTTTCTTGCACACTCGCACCGACCCGAAATACAATAAAACTTTTGATTCTAAGGCAGGGGCTGTATTTATTCATACAACCCTGTCATTGACCCAAACCCACAAAGCAAACTAATGAACAAAAATTAAACAAGTAAGCAAACAAACCAAACAAAACACCCAGCCAGTGCTCAATTGCTAATCTGAAACGCAAACAAAGCACTGACTAGTTTAAATCATAATAGTTAAATAATGAGAAAAACCATATCTCACCTGTCAAACTGTCCTTCTTCCGCGCCACCTGATACATTCACCTATCATGCACACACACTCAGTCCATGCATGTCGTTTAATGAGACTAGTATGGTGTTGTGCATGAGGCTGGAAATCTCATAATGTAACACATATTGCTACCGAAACTACTACTGCAAGAACACCTGAATAATTTGTGGTCTTCATGCGGAGGCCAGCCACATTGGTGGCCCCATGATCCATAAGGAGGCCAGCCACATTGGTACAATCTTTCACACACGCTGAAAGCAACAGCAAGTTCCTACTCGTTCAATCATACACTGTTCGAATATTTTATGAGTTCCGATTATATGTCACCTTAATCTGATTAAATTTTAAATGAATGTCCAATTTACTGTATGGAGGGTTTGGATTTTGTTTGCTTGTTTGTCTGGTTTTGTCTTTGGGGCGGGGAAGGGGGGGGGTGGGTGGCTTTTGTTCTTATTTGTTTTTTTTAACATACTTATTTTCGATTATGATTAGAAACAGTAAATATTTGCTGTTAAATTACCTTTAAAATGTTGCATGCCTTTAATTTATTGCTTACACACTCTTACTATACGGGAGCTAAAACCGCGTTTTTACGCGCTAGTTTAGCTATCGTTACCGTCGCGCGCCACTTCACGGGGCGAGCCGTAAAATTGGTACTAAACCCGCGCCACTTCACGGGGCTTGCCGGATTGTAAGTTTAAAGTACATTAGAGAATGACACGATACACCATTCAAGATGAGTGTGTGTGAGAAAGAGAGAGAGAGAGAGAGAAAGGGCATAACATTAGATGGGTCAGGGCACCCAATTCTTAACCATTTGAAAGTAAAGTTCGTTCCTTCGTTCATGTACTTCTACAGACACTCCGTCATGTCTTAAAGTTTCACTTTGACAGATGTTTCCTTCCTAATGATGGCACTTGCTTCCAAGGAAAGCATATTTTATTTTTACAGACAGAAGGTGACAGGTCAGTTAAGCCATAATTTTCAGGATAGACAAACTGCAGTATTGCATTTACAAGATTCAGGGAGATGTAATTAATGGCTGGCTCGACAATTAAGAACAAAGTAGACAGTGTATAAAAAAGATGGATTGTTGCAGACACGAAGTGAAACTTTGTCGTTGGGAACGGTGAAGAAAAGAAGGATGTGTTGCCGCATTCATAACTCTCTTCTTTCTTTCTTTTTTCCATTTTTAAAGACATATGCGATACCTTGGTCAACTTGACCTGTGGTAGGCTCTTTCGGTTATAACTGAGGTACATTATATGAATTATTTTTTTCCAATAGTGAACTGGTGTTAACCATCAAAAGAGCTGGGCCTGAAAAGGACCGTCAACTTCATATTTTCGCTTGTTCAATCAATTATTGTTTCCTTTTTTATTTGCAAGGTGCTATCTTTACTTCTACGTATGTTGTCACTAGCTTTCACAATGAAGTCGAGTCGTTAAAATGACTGCTAGTATAAATGTAGATACAGTAGAACTCCATTTATCCGAACCCCATGGGACCGAGCATCGTTCGGATAATCAAATGTTCGGATAATTGGATTACATAATGTATCGAGTACATGTACACATATTTCTAAAAATAATTAACCATCACAAGGAAAATACACTATAAATCATATTTACTTGTACTGTAATAATAATGCCCACACTGTATTAGATCACTGTATCACCAAAATCTTTCATTACACTGCAGTGCATGTACTACTTGTATTAATTTTTTTTTTTAAGAAAGAGAAATGTTTTCAAAATAACATTACAAACGATTCAAAACCAGGCGCAACTTACGTATACATGTACTTGCACAGATGTAGCCCACTATTTAAAATAATGAGGAATAATCTTTTGCACCAAACTGGATAGTCTCCTTTTGGCTGCTAAGTCCCGCATTCTCTTCAACAGCAGAAGCTGTGTAGGACAGCTGTCATCTTCTTGCTCGTACATAGCCATCGCTGATTCTAGTGCTATAAAGGCCTCGTCAGAACTTGGTCGACGTTTTGGGTTTTCTTCATAATCTACAAGTACATCATGTACTTCTGAGGAGTCTTCGTCATCGGTCACTACATGTATTTGGTTTTCTTCTTGCACAAAAGACAAAATTTCTTCGTCATTCAAAAACTGAAAACCAGAATCATTATCATCTTCTAGCCACATGTGTGCATCATCTTTGTCACAGTCCGAAAATCCGGGCATTGAAACAGTTCCGCAACTTCATTTATACAATCATCATGTGTGTCCACTGAAGTAGTTTCATTTCCTCTTTTTTTCCCAAGCAATCTATTCCAAGCCTTGTTGAGATTATCTTGTGACAGGGTGGTCCAAGCATCAGCTAACATATAGCAGCAGTCTTTGAGATTAAGCTTTTTAGAAAACGCCACCACACTTTCTTCATCTTCAGCCAACAATAAACGACGCAGGACTTCCTTCTTGTACATCTTTTTAAGCTTTGCTATAACACCCTGATCCATTGGTTGAATCAGTGCTGTTACATTGGGAGGCAGAAAAATTACTTTAAAATTTGCATCAACTGCATTCAATGTATCCTTCTCTGGGTGAGATAGTGCATTGTCCAGTAGAAGAATTACTTTCCCAGTTTTCTTTTCTTGTTCTCTCAACCTCTTCACATTTGGGATGAACTGATTTGTATACCAATCAAGAAATATTTCACTATTCATCCAAGCACTCTTCTGTGCTTTGTAGGACAATGGGAGACATGTCACATTCTTTAAACAACGTGGTTTTTTGGCTTTGCCGATCATTAGCACCGGTAAACGATGACTTCCACTGGCATTCGCGGCTACCAAAATTGTTACTCTCTCTTTGCACTTTTTAAACCCAGGGGCAGCTGCTTCGCGCTGAGATGCAAGTGATTTTTGAGGATATGATTTCCAGTATAAGCCAGTCTCATCGGCATTATACACATCATAGAGTGAATAACCTTCTTCTTCCAAAAAAGCCAAGAATGTTTCTTTAAAATTTTCAGCGGCAGTTGCATCGCTAGATAAAGATTCCCCTTGAATCTCCAGTTCTCGTATGCCATGACGAGATTTAAAGTTTCTTAACCATCCCTGGCTAGCCTTAAAGTCAGGAGGACCGTCAAGTTGACTGTTGAACTGAAGTGACTTTTCACACAATAGAGAGCCAGAGATAGGTTCCGATTTGCTTCTTCTTTGCAGACACCATATATACAAAGCCTCTTCCAATTTCAAATATTTCGCATTTCTCATGGTTTTACGTTTCTTCGACCCATTTTCACTATCCAATTTCGATGCAAAACTCATAATTTTATCCTTGTTACTTCTGATGTCAGAGACGGTAGCTTCCCAACATTGAAAATCCTCGCAAGTGAAGACACAGTTTCACCTTTTCCTAGTCTCTTGATAATTTCTGTTTTCGTTTCAATTGACAAAACATAGCGGTTCCTTTTATATGCTTTAGGCCTACTGGAAGATGCCATATCGCACAGAGAAATACTTGTACACCAAAATTATTCTGCTGTAGTAGCAGACACAATTATTTTAAGTTGAACTGTCTGTTTAGCCAGTGTTCTGCCTAGAACGCACACGTACACTGGAGTGGTAAACCAGATATTAAATGACTTTATGATCTAACTGACTTCCTGTACGTAAGCGACCGACCATTACCCCAACCCATCCTCTACAAATTGTTCGCACACATTTGAAGCTTGCCGCATGAAAAGATTCAGAAATGTAGTCTAACGTGACCGGTGGCGATTTATTTTTTTTTTCTGGAAAAATTGTTCGGATAATTGGATGTTCGGATAATTGGGGTTCGGATAAATGGAGTTCTACTGTATATGTGTGTTTTTGATTGGTTCCCTTTGTGTATTTACATTCTCGTGTCTACTAACTGTGTTGTTTTCCTTAGCAGTATCGGGTTTAAAAATATATCGATGATGATTGGAAAGCAGGCTCTCCGAGTTTGACTTTTAAATAGAACATTGTTAGTGTGGTAGGTTGGCCATAGCTAAGCATATGTTCTTATGCGATCCATAATATACAGATTCTTGTCCTTTACGTGAAGATGATGGTAGATACACGTGAACACATTCACTAATGATCTAGCTAAAGCATGACGCCTGACCCTCAACGCGTGCAATTGTTCTCGACTTTTATTACACTACTAGCAATAACCCGTCAACACTGACAAGTTATTAATTATAGTGTGTTGTTTCTGTTACATGTAATACAGACGGTACTATCACTACTGTGGTCATTTCATTGCAGACGACCGTCATTAGATATTTGTAGTAAAATTTATATAGATGTATTAAGTATGAAGACATGGAGTAACATTACCTAAATGACATGTGGAGCAGTGATAATGATCTAATGGACCGTAAATTGACTAAATAACTAACATTTCTTGTATGACAACATGTCTCATAATTGTTCGTGCATCTTTTAAAATCTTGCCCTGGTCAACTTAATGCCTCTGAGAAGCCATTGTCGACTGTTGCGTGCATATTTTTGACGCACATATTACAAAAAATCGATATGGTTATTTAATATGGGAAAAATATAGACATGCATCCATCTGTGTATGAAAATGCTGTTTATTGTAAAAGCGAGATAATCCATGTTTGATTCACACTTTTGATTATAGGAGTAATCGGTCTGGATATCGATCCAGCGCAAGAATAGTACGCTTGCGTTTGTACTTAATTTTAGGGCCAGAAAATATATTAATTTGCTTATTGTGTTTATGGCCTGAATTCATATGTATTACATATTATTAGTACAAGTAGAATCAGTCCTATATTGTATATTTTGGATGGGTATGAGGGACTAGATTCTTGTTAGCGGAAGTATGAGTTGTCTTAACAAGTCGTGATGAGTTCCGATGTACTGCTAAGAATGGCGGGGTACGTTTTTTCAAGAGCTGGTCCCTTCGTCAAGAAAAAATGTCTTACGAAGTGGTTTTTTTCTTCTGGAGGAGATAGTGTCTCTACGATAGTTTGTGTTAGAGACTCTCCTTATGTCAGTATATAGATGATTCGGACTCCAGGTAAACCCAGCTCGTATTTTTGATGATCTCTCGTCGGTTAGGCCTAGCTTGACTTTTGGGTGCTTCGATATGCTAGTGTCGTGTTTTGTATCGACGAAGATGACAGATTTTCCTGCAGCGGTTATGGCTACGTGAACTAACCTGATCACCGTAGTGCTGCATGGAACCATTTATGAAATCCTTTATATATCCATTGTAAATTAACTTTGGCTGATATTCTTCCTATGAATGAGTGAACGACAACTCAGGAAGGTAGCCATGTTGGATTTCGGTCATCGTCTGTTTTGATCACTGCCAAGAGAACAGATTATTTATCTTATTATCGGACAGTGACAGAGAGATCTCAATCCTGCTAGAAACCCCCTTTTCGTGGTTTCATAAGATGATGTATCATGACATTGAACTTTGATGTACTACCCATTATTTCTGCATGTGTCATGACTTCAGATCTGCTATGTATACCTACAAATTGTTATGTCAACAAAGCCTGATGTACTCGTATGTCCCAGTGTGTACGTCTGAATAAATTGAGTAAACTAAGATTCCAGCAGTCTGCATTGGTGCCTTGTAGACACATGTGTATGAGTGATTATATTGGTCAGCACACGAACAGTACACCATTCGCGGTAATCACACTCTACACTACTACTTCATACATACACCATCCTGCGTCGGCTGAAGTGACCAAGTTTAGGGCCTGCTTCCCCTGGAGCCTTTGCCTTCCCTAACTCAGGACTAGGGTGAGTTACCCATTTACAGCTGGGTAGACTGGAGCATGCCTGATCTCAACAACACACCACTCTTCCTTACAGAGCAGACAGACTGATACTTTACAGTGGTGTACTACAGGTGTAGTAAGAAATAACGTCTTTACAGTGGCGAGCCAGATTCCTGGGTCCAGCTTACGCGTTTTTGTGTTGAGAATCACAGTTTACAGCTGAAAGAACATTTGTTTGAACACATCAACACCAGTAGGACAGCTTGACCTGTATTACCGATAGGATGCTGTATCTAGGTCAGCACTTGTTGACAGTTTTTCGCTGTACAGACAGTATTACACAGGACAGTGGTATCAAGTGTAGAAAATATCTGGAGCAATATTGTTGACATTTCTCAACGTACAGAAGAATCGCAGTGTTGCTGAATAAAGTGCATAGTTCATCGTGGGATCTTCATATGCTCAACAGAGAAAAAATTGACAGTGTAATAGTTTAAACTTAAATCTATTACTGAATAAAGTGGCAAGTTAGTATTATTTAAATAAACTGTGCCTACTTTACAACACTATACTGGCAACACATTCCATTCATGACATAAAATGATATTGTATGCTATATGCTATTTATGCTTACATGTTATTTGTTGTGTATTAAATTAGTTTTTTATATTCTGTGTGACTAGAACAGGAAATACCGAGTAATATTGGTCTTGTTCTGGCGTTCGATAGGGAGCAATTTCTTAATTGAAATTTGCTTGCAACATAGTTTGCAAATATTTGGTTAGTTGTGACGACTGTTTCATATTTGTATTTGTAACATTTTTTGTGTTCCTTAGTTTTGTTTGATTTGTTTGTATAATTGTAGGTCTCATCTTTCCTTTCATTTCAGTTTTTTTACACCCTTATGTTTATACACTGTAGCGTTATTTGTCTTGTTATCTTATGGCAGTTATCATCACAGGTTCTGTGATCATTTTTTTCATTTCCCCTATTTAATTTAATTTGATCTCTGCAAATGTTTTCAGATTGTCTTTTCTTGTTTGTCATTTGTAATGTCTGTAGTTGACATATGACGTATAGTGGTATACACTGATAGTATAGTACAGATCAGTACTTTCTGATTGTTATTGGAAAAGGGAAATATTTTTTTTTCCACAGGTACTCAAGTGATCTTTGATTACATTGAGGTATACAAGACCTTTGTAAGGCTTGTCTCCCAAAGTTATTGGTAAAGGGAAATATTTTTTTTCCACAGGTACTCAAGTGATCTTTGATTACATTGAGGTATACAAGACCTTTGTAAGGCTTGTCTCCCAAAGTTATTGGTAAAGGGAAATATTTTTTTTCCACAGGTACTCAAGTGATCTTTGATTACAGTGAGGTATACAAGACCTTTGTAAGGCTTGTCCCCACAGTATTTGAGATACAATTATTGTTGTCCACAGGTACTCAAGTTATCATTGGTTATTGTAAACCATACAAGTTTGGACTAAGACTAAGTCTAAGGTATAGACTTGTCTCCCATTAACAAAGAGAGTAATTTATTTACTTTTTCAGGTTTCTGATTTAAGAAGACAATATGTCTACCTTAGATTATTTCATTACACTAGGAAAATCTTTTGATAAGACTGGAAAAGACTTAGAACAATGGGCTGTTGCTCAATATGACAAAGCATTAGCTGCAGAAGAGAAAAAAATTGCTGCTGCTGTTGAAGAAAAAAAAATTGCTGCTGAGGAAAAAAAAGCTGCGGCTGAGGAGAGAAAACTTCAAATAGAAGAAAAAAAAGCTGCTGCAGAAGAAAGGAAAGCCTTAGCTGAAGAAAAAAGATTAGAAAAAGAAGCTGATACTGCTGCTGAACTTAAGAAATTGCAGATGCAAGTGGAGGAAAGGAGATTTGAGGCAGAACAGAAAAATTAGAAGTTGCTGCAGAACAGAAAAAAATTAGAAGCTGCTGCAGAACAGAAAAAACTAGAAGTTGCTGCTGCTGCAGAACAGAAAAAACTAGAAGCGGCTGCAGAACAGAAAAGATTAGATAGAGAAGCTGAAGAGAGAAAAGCAATAAGAGAACATGAGTTTGAATTAGAGAAATTAAAATTGACATGTATGAGTAATGTTAATCAGGCATCTGGTGGTAATGGAAAACCCTTTGTGTACAAGGTCAAAGTACCAGCGTTTAACCCTACCAGTGATGACATAACATTTTGGCTTTCTAGATTTGAACGGGCTTGTCGATCTCATAATGTTGACAAATCACAGTATGTGAATCAGTTGTCTGAAAATCTAAAAGGGGAGTCTCTGAGTAAGTTATATTTTGTTGAAGAGGCCGACAAAGACAATTATGATGCTGTTAGGGCAGCTTTGATAAAGAGATATCAGCTGTCTGAGGAAGGTTACCGTCTTTTGTTTAAAACAATGAGACCTGAGGTAGGTGTAGAATTCTCAGATTTCATCTCAAAAGCACGAATTACACTTTCACGATGGATTGAATTATCCAAAACAGAGAAAACATTTGATGGTCTTACAGATTTATTGCTAAGAGACAAGGTCATGTCTTCTGTAAATAAATCATTCCTAGAGTTCTTACATGAGCGTAAACCTAGTACAATAAAGCAAATGAAAGAATATTGTGACCAGTATGCCACGGCACACCCTGACATGATTCTTAGTAACTCTAACATTAAAGAGAGTATGCCAGTTGCTTCGGCAACAGAATATAATCAGAATTACTCACACAAATTCCAAGGAGCTAAAAATAAATTTGATAAAAAGGTTAATTGGAATAAATATCAAAACCAAGATAACCACTCAAATCAGGGTTCTTCTTCGAAGAACTGGAATCGGGCTGATAGTCCTCGACACGCGAGGGGTACCCATAATGTTAGAAATTCTCGGAAAGGGAGTAGCTATAGGAACTACCCAAGTGCTTCATGGAGACAAAAGAAACAATATTACAGGGATACTCAATATAACGAGCATGATGATTATGATCATGAATATTATGATTCAAACCCAAATAGGGGTTATAACAGAGGCAATAATAATTATAGAGACAATTATAACCGAGGTAGATCACAACACAAAAGACATGGTAAATCTTATTACCAGGCTAACTCTGCACAACAGGAGTTCCACGACACCGATAATCAGAATAATGATAAAAAAGACTCCAATAGTGTAGCAAATTCCGCTTTCGATTTTGCTAGAGCATCTGAGTGTTCGCAATGCAAAACATTATTCGATCCAACCACAGTGTCTACTTTAAGCTGCGGTCACCCACTTCCCGCTCTCCATGCGTCAATTGCGCATAATGGAAGGGGTGCTCTTGTCTTTAATAGGGGCCTAATAGATGGTACTCCGGTATCAATTCTTTTCGACTCGGGGTGCACTACCATTGGAGTGAGGCAATCACTCGTAAATCCTTCTCGAGCTACTGGCAATATAGTCAAATGTGTAACATTTGGTGGCACATTGGAGAAGTACTCCACTGCCATTATCAATATTGCTACGCCTTTCTTTACAGGAGAGGTGCAAGCATGTCTCTTGCCGAATCCGATCGCTGATCTTATCATCGGTCGCATTCATGGAGTGAAAGAATGCACTCCACAGCAAATCTCTAATTGGGAAAATGTTAATATGCAATCTGCTAATGCAGTAATCACTAGGGCTCAAGCTCTCAATATGCCACAATCTTCACATTCTGAAGATAATGATGCGCAGATCCAAGATGATCCCTGGAGATTTCACACGATTCCTTTATTAAACAGCAGGAAGATGATCCTACTCTAAAGAAATTCTTTACTCTGGCAACAAAAGGTGATCCGAATAAGGATACAAATCGTAAATCTTGGATTACGATGAAGAATGGCGTACTTGTACGTATGGTACAAGACTCCGCTAAGTCCATTCATTCTCAAATCCTTGTGCCTAAAAATATGAGAGTTAAAATTTTACAGCACGCTCATGATTCGCAGTGTGCTGGACATATGGGTTTTTCCCGTACTAAAGCTAGAGTTCTTCAATCTTTCTTTTGGCCTGCTGTGAATAAGGACATACGAATCTATTGTCGATCTTGTAAAGTATGTCAAGAGATTAAATCCAGAGGTCCACGCCATGATGCACCTATTCAGGCTGCAGACATTCCCATTCGGCCATTTCAAAAAATGGCGATAGACATCATTGGTCCATTTAAGATAAAGTCTGCTAGAGGACACCAATTTATTCTGACGTGTGTTGATATGTGCACACGTTGGCCGGAGGCTGTTCCTCTAAAGAGCATAACTACTGCTGATGTCGCAGATGCTCTTTGGTTAATATTTTCTCGTCTGGGGTTTCCAGCAGAAATATTATCCGACCATGGTACCCAACTTATATCGGATACCATGTCTCAAGTAATGTCGACTCTGAAGATAGAGAGATCGCTGAGTAGTATTTATCATCCTATGTCCAATGGGATGGTGGAACGTTTGAATAGAACTCTGAAAAACCTACTAGGTAAGATAACAGAAGATCATCCTCAGGATTGGGATAGGGTTTTACCCGCGGCTCTCTTTGCATATAGAGAGGTCGCCAACGAACATACAGGATTTTCTCCCTTTGAACTTGTCTTTGGCGCGAAACCGCGAGGTCCTATGTCCTTACTTCATGATCTTATAACTGCTGATAATATTGTCGATGACACAAAATCCTCTTATGAATATGTCATCGCACTTAGACACAAGATTATTGAAGCATGCAAATTGGCAACTGCTTCTTCTGAATTTGCGAAACAGAAGGCAAGGGAATTTGCCAATAAAAAGAGATGTTTGCGTCAACTTTGTCCAGGTGACAAAGCATTTGTCTTGCTACCTTTGTAGGGAAAATAGACTTCTCATTTCTTGGAAAGGTCCGTACGATATAATATCAAAGGTTTCCGATGTTGACTATATCGTCGATATTGACGGGAAGCGTAAAACCTTCCACATCAACATGCTCACGGAATTCCATGAACGTCCTGATTATTTACAACCTGTTTTCCAGGCAACGGACGATTTTCCAGTCCAACATGGACAGTACTCATCTCTGTCAGTAATACAGGATGAGGAAACGAGTTTCTCGGATGTAAATTTACCTTTTCCAATGATTCCTCTTCACTCTAATGAATCATGGAAAGATGTTGCAATTTCTCCAGAATTATCTCCAGGAGAGCAGAAACAAGTTTCTACTATGTTAGAACAATTTCAGGATGTCCTTACTGACATTCCTGGTCAAACGGATGTCATTCAACATGACATTATTCTTACTGACCATAGTCCTATAAGAGTCAGACCGTATCCTATCCCGATACATTTCCAAGCACAGGTAGAGAAAGAGTTAGATGAGATGATAGAGTTAAAAATTATTGAACCATCCACATCAGCATATTCTTCGCCGATGGTTATAGTACGGAAAAAAGACAATAACATACGTCTTTGCGTGGATTATCGCAAATTGAATCAAGTGACTAAATTCGATGCTGAACCTATGCCTTTACTAGAAGAGCTACTTACGAGACTATCGAATTCTCACTTCTTTACTAAACTCGATTTGTCTAAGGGATATTGGCAAGTTCCACTATCCGAACACGCCAAACCGTTTACTGCTTTTTCGACGCCTAGGGGTCTATTCCAATGGAATTTCATGCCTTTCGGTCTTATGAACGCCCCTGCTACATTTGTACGCATGATGCGTCGAATCCTATCTCATCGCTCAGATGTCATTGCGTATCTTGATGACATCTGTCTTTTCAGTGATACTTGGAACGATCACTATAATGGTATAAATGAACTATTGTCTATCTTACGCGAGCATAACCTGACAGCGAAACCATCGAAAGCATGTATTGGTTTTAGCGAAATATCTTTCTTAGGACACCGTGTTGGTCATGGGTTCCTAAAAACAGAAGACCATAATACAAGTAAGATACTTAACATTTCTATTCCTAAGACTAAAAAGCAAGTACGAAGTCTCTTAGGTCTAATACAATTTTATGGACGATTCATACCGAATCTGTCCTCCATTATGTCACCTCTTTCTTCCTTGCTAAAGAAAGGGTCTCCTAATGTAGTCCATTGGACTCAAGAATGTCAATCCTCTTTGGATAAGGTTAAAACTATGTTTTCTACTTCACCTATCCTAGTATTACCTTCTAAGGATAAGACATTTATTCTTCGTAGTGACGCTTCATCCACCGGGATTGGAGCTGCACTAATGCAAGAGTACTCTGGAACTCTGCATCCTGTGATGTATATTTCTCGGAAATTAAATGCCGCAGAGAAGAATTACTCGGTCCTAGACCGTGAATTATTGGCTATGGTTTGGTCAATCCTTAAACTACAAAGATTTCTTCTGGGCGCGCATTTCATTGTGGAAACTGACCAGAAAGCTCTTACGGCTATTCAGAGTAAAAATCTGAAGAGCGCGAGATCAACGCGATACGCGATTGCTCTACAGCCATTTCATTTTTCGGTGCGAGCTATCCGTGGGTCAGAAAATGTGATGGCAGATATTTTGTCTAGATGCCCACATGATTCATAACTGTTATACAGCTTTGATACAATTGTTTCTATGTTGAAATGTGTACACATATGTAATATATCATATATTGATTGTAACACTACTTAGCGGTTCATGGATATTTATTCACCGCTGATTTTTTCAATGTTTTTCGTCTTTGATGATCATGATGTTAAGATATCTTAGATGGAATTTATGTATAAACTAATGTGGAAATTGTGTCATTGCTAATATTGTAGTATGCGTTGGTGACACCTCTCTGGAAATATTAATACTTAGAGAAGTGCTTTCTCTAAGGTCATAAAACTTATGCTTATCATCTGCGCATTGTTATTGGTGCGTTGTGAGCCTATTGTATGTTGCTCCTAGATGTATTTCAAAAAAAAAATGTACCATTTTTTTTTTTTCCCGAGGGGTGTGGTAATCTGTTGCGTGCATATTTTTGACGCACATATTACAAAAAAAATCGATATGGTTATTTAATATGGGAAAAATATAGACATGCATCCATCTGTGTATGAAAATGCTGTTTATTGTAAAAGCGAGATAATCCATGTTTGATTCACACTTTTGATTATAGGAGTAATCGGTCTGGATATCGATCCAGCGCAAGAATAGTACGCTTGCGTTTGTACTTAATTTTAGGGCCAGAAAATATATTAATTTGCTTATTGTGTTTATGGCCTGAATTCATATGTATTACATATTATTAGTACAAGTAGAATCAGTCCTATATTGTATATTTTGGATGGGTATGAGGGACTAGATTCTTGTTAGCGGAAGTATGAGTTGTCTTAACAAGTCGTGATGAGTTCCGATGTACTGCTAAGAATGGCGGGGTACGTTTTTCAAGAGCTGGTCCCTTCGTCAAGAAAAAATGTCTTACGAAGTGTTTTTTTCTTCTGGAGGAGATAGTGTCTCTACGATAGTTTGTGTTAGAGACTCTCCTTATGTCAGTATATAGATGATTCGGACTCCAGGTAAACCCAGCTCGTATTTTTGATGATCTCTCGTCGGTTAGGCCTAGCTTGACTTTTGGGTGCTTCGATATGCTAGTGTCGTGTTTTGTATCGACGAAGATGACAGATTTTCCTGCAGCGGTTATGGCTACGTGAACTAACCTGATCACCGTAGTGCTGCATGGAACCATTCATGAAATCCTTTATATATCCATTGTAAATTAACTTTGGCTGATATTCTTCCTATGAATGAGTGAACGACAACTCAGGAAGGTAGCCATGTTGGATTTCGGTCATCGTCTGTTTTGATCACTGCCAAGAGAACAGATTATTTATCTTATTATCGGACAGTGACAGAGAGATCTCAATCCTGCTAGAAACCCCCTTTTCGTGGTTTCATAAGATGATGTATCATGACATTGAACTTTGATGTACTACCCATTATTTCTGCATGTGTCATGACTTCAGATCTGCTATGTATACCTACAAATTGTTATGTCAACAAAGCCTGATGTACTCGTATGTCCCAGTGTGTACGTCTGAATAAATTGAGTAAACTAAGATTCCAGCAGTCTGCATTGGTGCCTTGTAGACACATGTGTATGAGTGATTATATTGGTCAGCACACGAACAGTACACCATTCGCGGTAATCACACTCTACACTACTACTTCATACATACACCATCCTGCGTCGGCTGAAGTGACCAAGTTTAGGGCCTGCTTCCCCTGGAGCCTTTGCCTTCCCTAACTCAGGACTAGGGTGAGTTACCCATTTACAGCTGGGTAGACTGGAGCATGCCTGATCTCAACAACACACCACTCTTCCTTACAGAGCAGACAGACTGATACTTTACAGTGGTGTACTACAGGTGTAGTAAGAAATAACTTGAATGTACAAGGGTTTGAATGACGAAGTAGCAGCTTACACTTCTGCAGGGCATAGCTAATCCTGCTAAAAAAATATCGTTGTCACATAACATAATGATTCTACGTTGGTCATGGAAGTTTCTTCTGATCTCTTCTTCTAGCTCTTCAGTGTATTCACCTTTTCTAGACTACTCTTTATATACTCAGCTATCTCAGGTTATAGTCATCACTACTGTATACCTCCAGATTGTGTTAATTTGACGTGAATACATTGTCTCTCTATCAGTACTTAGAAAATGTCTCGTTATCGAACGTCATTGGCCAACAGCACGTGTCCTTATCTACCCACGGCTGAAGTTACACTTCTCCGCGTGGTTACATGTCTTGCTACTACACTCTTCGTACCAAATTCCTGTCTTGAATGCTGATCACAAACGCTGATTAGACATTGATGCCCGTTTGTTAAGCAACTTCTGTCTCACTCAGTGACTTGTATGCCTTGCTAACAGCATACGATCAATTATAACAAAGTCGAGAAAGTTTCCCGAGCACTTCTGTGCTTTTGTCTCACTAAATTACATGGTGCATAAGAGAGAGAGAGAGAGAGAGAGAGAGAGAGAGAGAGAGAGAGAGAGAGAGAGAGAGAGAGAGAGAGCGAACGAACGAACGAACGTTATTTTCGAAGGGTTAAGTATTTGATGCGCAGGCCCGTCTAACATTCTGCCCTTTCACTCTCATTAATCTTGCATACTATATCCTTTTATTCCCACATGTTACTTTAAGCATTAATTTAAAGGCATGCAACATTATAAAGTTACCATAACAGCATTCATTTACAGTATGCAATCATAATGAAAAATGAGTAGGTTTTTTTTTTAAAACAAACAAGATAGTGACTGAAGAAAAATAATAATAATAAATAAATAAATAAAATATAAAATAACATAATATAAACAAAACAAAACAATAAATAAATAAATTATGTATACCGACACTCACTCATGCGAGAGAGAGAGAGAGAGAGAGAGAGAGAGAGAGAGAGAGAGAGCGAGGCGCGTTGACCGCCCTAATTTATAGACAAGCTTCTCGAACCCTCTAGACCAGTGTTTCTCAACCCTGATCGTAGCAACGCCCCCTTTTGACAACTAATATTTTTAAAAGCCCCCCCCCCCCCTTTAACACCCACTTGCTCTTTATCGTGTATACACAAACACACACACACACATATACATATATTTCAACATACTTTTAAAAAAGCAATGCAGTTAATAAGTTATCTTTTCTGATAATATAAAGAAAAAGATACAGCACATTTATAAAAGCATAGTTATATTAAATATGTGTTTAAGTACGGAATTACAAGGTATATACACCACAAGTTCATTATCCTTGAATTACAAATTGGCGCAGCAAATGATATAAAATTAGTTCTTACAACTCTATAATTATCATAATCATATCATTTTAATAACGCCTAAATGACTGCTTATATATTCAAATCTGAATATTTAAGCCTATCCTTGTGTAACCAATTTAAACATGAAAAAATTGGAAAAATTATTAGTTGATAATAATGATATAATTATATAAAAATTCACTTACTAATGAAGCTTAATGAGATCCTTGCGCTTGGTGTGACTCAGCCAGTTTTGTAATATTTGGTTCTGAGTTTGTTAAAATCCTCTGTTACAAATCTGCAGTCGGTTTCGTTGCTTTTGTAGTAGCAACACTACTGCACTGAACCCATTCTCCATCAAATACGACGTTGGGGATGCTGTAATTAGCAATTTAGTTTTACACCAAAGAACAGGATAAGCAAGCCTCTGCTGGATCCAACATTTTTCGTAATGTGTGTGACTGAATCGCGCTTTTGCCTCGGTCATTTTGTAGCTCAATTAATTCTTCTTGTAAATGTTGACTAACTTGTTCCACGTCTGATTCAAACGGATTAATCACCCAATCCGGTATTATTAGTTCTTGCAAGTCTTTAAATCTTATGCTCATATCATTTTTAATAGCGTCCAAATGACTGCAATAAACCTCTAAATCTGAATCTTTAAGCCTGTCCCCACCTAACTGCAGTAAACATGGAAAAAGAGAAAGTTCTCGGCGACTAAGATTATTTTTATTAATGTCAATTTGTTGATAAACCCCATCATAATTCCTTTCACTTTAATCAGACTGATCTTCTTTCCTTGTACTGTAGCTTAAGAAGAACCTCATTTAACTTTTCAAATATATGTGAAAGATAGGCCACATCGTTTCGCAATACGACTCGTTCGATGCTAAATTCTAGTTTGATGGAATCCAAAAACTCTACTGTCTCCTGACAATGGTAACATCCCAGGTACTAACATTTTGCGTTTTGGAATCCTTGAAACACTCCATGGGACGCAGGGCAAATAAAAACTATCGTGTTACAAGCTATGCGAATCTTTTGTAAATGTTTTCCTATTGATTCTTGTAACAAAA